>APFE031619985.1:0-19127 GCA_000404065.3 Pinus taeda | reverse complement strand
TCCTTCATTCTCTATTTTTTCCTCACTTTGTTTCTCTCTATTTCTCTCTTCCCATCCTACTTTACCTTACTCACCTCTTCTCTCTCTCTCCTACACCCACTACCTCACCCTCTCCCTCTCCCTATCTCTCTTCCACTCCCTCTCTCTCATCCTTATTGTCACCCTAGCCCTATGTCTCCATCTCTCTCCCTCATTACCTTCCTTACACCATCTCTCCTCTATTATCTCTCTCCACCCACTTCCTCTCTCTGTCCCCCCGTCTCTCTCTCTATGTTTCTGGTCCTCTGTCTCCACCCCCCTAATCCTCCTCTTTTTCTCAAACCTTCCGTCTATATCCCCCTGCCCTCCCCTTCTTTCTCTCTCTCCCTTCTTACTCCCCTCCTACTCCCCCCCTTTTCCCCTTCTCTCTCTCTCTCACCAACTCTCTCACCATCTCTCTCTCTCCCTTACTCTACTATTGTGTCTCGCTCCCTTACTTACTCTCTTACTCAGCCCCACTCTATCTTCCCACCCTCTCATCCTCGTCCTCCTCCCCATCCCCCTCACTCACTCAACTCCACTCTCTGCCTCTCCCGACACAATCAATAAATCCTCTCTATAACCCTTTTATCTTTCCCCATTCTCTCTCTCTCTTCTTGTCTCCCACCATTACTCTCACTTTTTGTCCCACTCCTTCTTCCTCTCACTCACTCTCCCTTATTCACCTTCACTCAAAATCTCTCACTCCTTTCATATATTTCTCTATCTACATACCATTTATCCTCATTCAAATTCTACATACAAACATTTAAAAAATGCACAACTACATGTCAACATAATAGTTATTCAAAATCAAAAGAATACAATAATTTACTCATATATTAAGAAAGCATATAATGTGAAAATCCTAATAGAAATAGAATAGAATAACCTAGGAATAAAAAATCATATTGCATTCTAGTATTTAAATATAATTAAATGAAAGAAAAAAAAAATTAGAAAACAATAAACTCTTTGTTAAGGTTGGTCCCGACAAGAAACTCAGAGGAAGCCAACGACTGGCACTACTGTGGACAGAAAATGATACTGTTAAAGCTGTACAGTAAATTCTCTATAAACCTCTAAACCATACAGTATTCATTTTATGGGCATGTGCCTTCTCTCCAATAGAGAATATATGCAAATTAAAATGAAGTAGCGCAGAGGAGAGAAAAATTGGAAATCAGGAAATTAAAATTGCAATACATACTATTATGAATGAGAATTGGGTTTGGGGAGCCTATTCATGTCAACAAGAGGTCCATTCACTCTTGGCAGCACAGTCGACAGAAAATGGTACTCTTAAAGCTGTACAATAGGAATAAACTATCTACCAAACCCTAAACCCTACTGTATTCCTTTCATGGTCGCTGGCCTTTCCTCCTTTTCTCCATTGCTAATGTACTAAATGGCGCAGAGTAAGATTTCAAATAACTATTGACAGGTTAGTGCAAAGCATAGTAAAGAAGATCTGAAATCGGAAAAAAATAAACTATGAGAAAACATAGTAGAGAACATCTAAAATTAAGATAAAAATATAGTAGATAAAAACCTGAAATCAAGAAAACTAATGAAATATCTAAAACTAAAGGAAAATTAAATTACAATACATACTATTATGAGCGAGAATTCCGTTTGGGCTGTGTATTAGCGTCCAGCAGAGGTGATTTCCCTCTCGGGAGGAAAGGACAGGTCGAAATCCATTTATCACACGTCCACCTCAGGATTCAAACGGTAACGACTAATCGGTGGAAGTCATTCTGAGACGTCCATACTCAATGCTAAAGACTCAAACGCTAACGACAAACCACATAGGCACTGACAAGACAAGAAGTGCTCGGAAGACCAGATACGTAAAAGCGCTTGGAAAACAACACAAACAAGGAAATTTTTTGAAAATCGTGTTAAAATTCAAGATATATAAAGCGTAAAATCTCTACCTGCTCCTATTTCCGTGGCTTTCCTTCAACGGATAGATGCTTTTGTGTGTTTCCTCAAACGGATAGGGTAACGGTGCAATTTGTTTTTCTGGTCTTTCTTGCTTTTTCGTATATCCTTCAAAACCGCTTTCCTTATTTTGTGTAACCGTTGAAAAAGAATCTTCCCACTTTGCTTTTCAAGGTTTTCCCTTTACTCCACCGTCCTCAAAATTTGCATTTCGTGTTTTTTCTAAACGTGGAAAGTGTTCCTTTCGAATGTTCGAAGTTACCATTGAGATCATTTCGAGTGGGTGAGAAGAGGACGAAGGCATCTCAGCTTTTTTCCAACTTAGGTTCGAACCATTGGCTTGTGCACCTTGGGGTTGTTTTCACTTACATTTTGTTAAAGGCTATGATCTCATGACTGAAGTAGGGTTTGACTAGATTTTATGATGTTTGACAGTTTTAGATGTTGTGAATATTAAAATAGTTTATTTAATTTATATACAAGATTATTAAGAAAGATATATATATATATATATGAAATTAAAAACAATACAAAACCGAGAAAAATAATTAAAATTCTGAAATTCTTTTTTAGTTGTTGGTAAGGCGTTTATAGAGGAAGAGTCATCTAGAAGAACCAGGTTGGAAGGGTTGAATGTTGTGTCAGTATTTAGCGATGCATAAGAAGCATTGCAATGAGCTTGGGAAAAGAAGGGTAGTGTAGCTGTGCTAGACCAATCCGAAGGTCCGGTAGTGGGATGGGGGAGTTAATGATTCATATTTTGATTAGATAAACTATAACGATGGATAAACCAAATATCAAAAGCAAAAACATATCACCTCAAATATGAATGCCAGGCATAGACCTCTCGTTGAAGTTGAATCTGGGAAAGTGAAAGAGAAGTACAATAAAGGAAAAATCTCTTATGACCAGCAAGAACATGGGTCTCATGAGAAGAACAACTAGTAGGCTACTATTAAGGAGACAGTAACCCTTATTGAGGATGTTGGATGTTGAGATCGTTCCATTTCAAAACCCACTCCACTCCTAGGCGACTTGTAGAGCAGTCTTGTCCACAAAACAAAAGGTAAGTTCAAATGGTTGAGATTATTGTAAAACATATAAATGGGTCTTCCAATGGGTTAGACACTATGGCTAGGTAGGGCACTATGGGGAATACTCGATAGATGGTGGCGATGAAATTATAAGTAGGCTCGAAGAGAATAGGAAATGCATGCACAAGGTATAGTTCCATAACCCTCGTCTCACCATCCGTGACATACCAAATGAGGTTAGGGTTAGGCCAAGTAATGTATATTATTGATGAGAGGCCAGGGATTTGAGTCGTTGAGCTCGCATCACTTGGACAACATTGAAGGCCAAGTGTTGTCTTTCTGAGTTAGCTTAAAGTACTTTTTAGATAATTAGTTAAGTGTGGATAACAAGTGGATTTAAATATTCTTTAAGAGGGTACCAAAATTCGTAAAAATTGGTGAGATACAATGAAATTTTCCAACCCTTCTCTCTCTCTCTCTCTCGCTTGCTCTCTCTCTCTCGACATCAACTTCTCTCTATCTCTCTCGAAGTCACTCACTCTCTTCCCCTCTCTCCCTCTTTCTCTATTTTTTCCTCACTTTGTTTCTCTCTATTTCTCTCTTCCCATCCTACTTTACCTTACTCACCTCTTCTCTCTCTCTCCTACACCCACTACCTCACCCTCTCCCTCTCCCTATCTCTCTTCCTCTCCCTCTCTCTCATCCTTATTGTCACCCTAGCCCTATGTCTCCATCTCTCTCCCTCATTACCTTCCTCACACCATCTCTCCTCTATTATCTCTCTCCCCCCCCCCCCCCTCTCTCTCTCTCTCTCTCTCTCTCTCTCTATGTTTCCCCTCCTCTGTCTCCACCCCCTAAACCTCCTCTTTCTCTCACTATATACCCCCGCCCTACCCTTCTTTCTCTCTCTCCCTTCTTACTCCCCTCCTACTCTCCCCCATTTCCCCTTCTCTCTCTCACACACACCAACTCTCTCACCATCTCTCTCTCTCCCTTGCACTACTATTGTGTCTCACTCCCTTACTTACTCTCTTAACCCCACTCTATCTTCCCCCCCTCTCGTCCTCGTCCTCCTCCCCATCCCCCTCACTCACTCAACTCCACTCTCTGCCTCTCCACACACAATCAACAAATCCTCTCTATAACCCTTTTTTCTTCCCCCCATTCTCTCTCTCTTCTTGTCTCCCACCATTACTCTCACTTTTTGTCCCACTCCTTCTCCCTCTCACTCACTCTACCTCATTCACCTTCACTCAAAATCTCTCACGCCTTTCATATATTTCTCTATCTACATCCTATTTATCCTCATTCAAATTCTACATACAAACATTTCAAAAATGCACAACTACATGTACACATAGTTATTCAAAATCAAAAGAATACAATAACTTACTCATATATAAGAAAACATATAATGATTAACTCATATATAAGAAAACATATAATGTGAAAATCCTAATAGAGTTAGAATAAAATAACATAGGAATAAAAAATCATATTGCATTCTAGTATTTAAATATAATTAAATGAAAGACAAAAAAAAATAATAGAAAACAATAAACTCTTTGTTAAAAGACAATTAAATCAATACATACAAAATATGAGCTGCAATTGGGTTAGAATCCTATCATGGGAATTCCATATATATATATGACACGTAATTAAAAATATAAATTATATTTAATAAGCCTTTTTATTTATATATTTAAATTGCTATAGAAATATAAAATAATAAATAATAAATATAATTAAAGAGATTAAATTATAATAATAAAATTTCAGATTGATATATATATAGGAAAGGCGATATACAAAGTGTGTCACAGCTTATTAAACCATTCATATAAGAAGCGAGTCGTAATGTAAAAAGGTTACTCTTATTGAAACTAGGGACGCGAGATAAGTAATAGCGGATCAAACAAAATTAATAAAAATTGAAATGTATTCGACGATCAGTAAATGTTACCCGCATTGTTAAAGGATAAACGTATACACACTAGAATGTTGGGATATGGGCATAACGCATTGCCTTGTTCACAGCCGCAGGAGTGAAAAACTAGGAATGGCTGGACATTACGCCTCAGACGTAATGTAAAGATACATAATGCGAGCGTTGTGAACAGAAAATGAAAGAACAAACAAGGAGAGGTTGGTCCAACAAGAAACTCAGAGGAAGCCAACGACTGGCACTACTGTGGACAGAAAATGATACTCTTAAAGCTGTACAGTAAATTTTCTATAAAACTCTAAACCATACAGTATTCATTTTATGGGCATGTGCCTTTTTTCCAATAGAGAATATATGCAGATTAAAATGAACTAGCGCAGAGGAGAGAAAAATTGGAAATCAGGAAATTAAAATTGCAATACATACTATTATGAATGAGAATTGGGTTTGGGGAGCCTATTCACGTCAACCAGAGGTCCATTCACTCTTGGCAGCACAGTCGACAGAAAATGGTCCTCTTAAAGCTGTACAATAGGAATAAACTATCTACCAAACCCTAAACCCTACTGCGTTCTTTTCATGGGCGCTGGCCTTTCCTCCTTTTCTCCATTGCTAATGTACTAAATGGCACATAATAAGATTTCAAATAACTATTGACAGGTTAGTGCAAAGCATAGTAAAGAAGATCTGAAATCGAAAAAAATTAAACTATGACAAAACATAGTAGAGAATATCTAAAATTAAGATAAAATTATAGTAGATAAAAACCTGAAATCAAGAAAAGTAATGAAATATCTAAAATTAAAGGAAAATTAAATTACAATACATACTAGTATGAGCGAGAATTGCGTAATATCTCTACCTGCCCCTCTTTCCGTGGCTTTCCCTCAACGGGTAGATGCTTTTGTGTGTTTCCTCAAAGGATAGGGTAACGGTCCAATTTGTTTTTCTGGTCTTTCTTGTTTTTTCGTATATCCTTCAAAATCGCTTTTCTTATTTTGTGTAACCGTTGAAAAAAATCTTACTACTTTGCTTCTCAAGGTTTTCCCTTACTTCACCATCCTCAAAATTTGCATTTCGTGTTTTTTCTTAACGTGGAAAGTGTTCCTTTCGAATGCTCGAAGTTACAATTGAGATAATTTCGAATGGGTGAGAAGAGGACGAAGGCATCTCAGCTTTTTTCCAACTTAGGTTCGAACCATTGGCTTGTGCACCTTGGGGTTGTTTTCACTTACATTTTGTTAAAGGCTATGATCTCATGACTGAAGTAGGGTTTGACTAGATTTTGTGATGTTTGACAGTTTTAGATGTTGTGAATATTAAAATTGTTTATTTAAGTTATATACAAGATTATTAAGTAAGATTAATGTATTTTAATATATATAGAGAGAGATAGAGAGATAGATATATGTGAATATATATGGAACTAAAGACAATACAAAACCGAGAAAAATAATTAAAACTCTGAAATTCTTTTTCAGTTGTTGGTAAGGTGTCCATAGAGGAAGAGTCATCCAGAAGAACCAGGTTGGAAGGGTTGAATGTCGTGTCAGTATTTGGCGATGCATAAGAAGCATTGCAATGTGCTTGTGAAAAGAAAGATAGTGTAGCTGTGCTAGACCAATCGCAAGGTTGGGCAGTGGGATGGGGGAGTTAATGATTCATATTTTGATTAGATAAACTATAACGATGGATAAACCAAATGTCAAAAGGAAAAACATATCACCTCAAATATGAATGCCAGCCATAGACCTCCCGTTGAAGTTGAATCTGGGAAAGTGAAAGAGAAGTACAATAAAGGAAAAATCTCTTATGACCAGCAAGAACATGGGTCTCATGAGAAGAACAACTAGTAGGATACTGTTAAGGAGATAGTAACCCTTATTGAGGATGTTGGATGTTGAGATCGTTCCATGACGGGACATCAAAACCCACTCCACTCCTAGGCAACTTGTAGAGCAATCTTGTCCATAAAACAAAAGGTAAGTTCGAATGGTTGAGATTATTGTAAAACATATAAATGGGTCTTCCAACGTGTTAGACACTATGGCTAGGTAGAAATCTATGGGGAATAGTCAATAGATGGTGGCGATGAAATTATAAGTAGGCTCGAAGAGAATAGGAAATGCATGCACAAGGTAGAGTTCCATAACCCTTGGCTCACCAGCTGCGACATACGAAATGAGGATATTGCCACGAGTGAGAAGGGTTAGGTTTAGGCCAAGTAATGTACGTCATTGATGAGAGGCCAGGTGTTATGCCCTGCGGTTGTTGAGTGACTGGGCGCGCGCTCCACCTACTCCGAAATGCGACTAAGGCATGAAAGAAGAACCATGAGCGACCAAGGTGTGGCATATGTGCGGATGAATGGGAATTCATAGGTTTATATGGCAAGTTGGAGGACTTGTCGAGCTAGCCGACCAAGGATGAAGGCGAATATGGAGCGAGTTGGGGGGCAGACCCGCACCATGGGCGGGCTGACCGGCATACAACATCGCATTGTTTGATGGCGTGCACAGTTGGTGTTGTGAACGAAGGGTCGGCCAGACGCGCGACCTCCACACACGACGGGGTATAAACATAGTGATGAAGCATGGCAAATGATCACCAAGCAAGTTTCTCTTCGGTCAAGGAAAAGTGTGAGCAAGGGAGATAGTGCCGCAGCAAGGTACAGGCTATGCGCCTGCCCGCCGAGCGGTGTACACAGACTTGTGCACGAAATTGAGGGCGCGGGTGGAAGGCGTTCTAAGGCACCCGCCCGCCAAGGTGTGACACGAGTTTTGGATTACGGTTGGTGTGGGTTGTGCATGGGTGCGCCCACCCTCTTGGGCAAAGGAAAACTTGTGTTGTTTTATATGTTGTATTTCGGTTTGAGGTTGAGGTGAGAGCACCGTGCGCTCTTGCACAGGTGGGCGCCCAACCTGGGTAAAACGCCGGTGGAGCCTAGCTCCTGGCCATTGTACAAAATCTTCATATATATAATAAAAGAAGCTCTCTTGCGTATGATTGTGTTCAAGATGTTGTTTTATCATGTTCTTATAATAATGGTTTCTGCATATTATGATGTTATTCATGTTTATAATGAATGTTGAAGGCGTAGTTCATAAAGTAAGCTAACAATGAAAGATGTTAACTACTTAGGCGATGTTGCACCCGGCCAATTTAACACAAAAAAGAATTGGGGGCGTGACAGGTGGTATCAGAGCAGGTTCACAGGTGGTGAAGCCGTTACTTGATGATGAACGCAGAGAACAGACATCTATACAGGGAAACGTTATGGAGAAATCGTGGATGAATAGTCTGGGTTTCGTGAACTTGATGGTTCATGGCAAGACCATTCAAGCTCTGGTGGACATGGGGGGCACTCATAACTTCATGACGACACAGTTAGCAAAAAAGGTTGGACTGATGATCTTCCCCTCGAATGTGGATGTCAAGGTGGTGAACTCTAGAGCTAAAGTGGCAGGTTTGGCACACGAAGTGCCTGTGTAGATAAAAGACTGGAAAGGTCAGTTGGACTTCACAGTGATGGAGATGAACAAATTTGATATGATACTTGGACTGCGAGCAAACTGACACGGAAGTATGAGGGACCATTCCGAGTGAAGAAGAGAGTGGGGGAAGTTGGTTATGAGGTGGAGCTTTCACACCATATGCACATGAAGCATCTAGTTTTTCACATTAGTCAGTTGAAGAGATACAGACTTGATGTTGATCATCCAGAGAGAGCTGAACCGCTGAGAGGACCAGCCGGGATTGTGGACAAGGCAAGACTGGAGTTGGATATTATTTTGAGCTTCAGAACTATAGGGATTGGTTGCCACATGAAATGGGAGTATCTTTTCAGATGGAAGAATGCACCGGAGGAAGAGAGCTGGGAATCGGAGGACTCACTTTGGATATGGAAGAAGAAGATTGCGAAGTATGAACAAAGGATATTGAGGTAGTCGGGATTGTCGAGGGTGACAATCATTTCGAGTGGGGGAGGATGTAATGCCCTACGGTTGTTGAGCGACCCGACATGCGCTCCACCTACTTCAGAATGTGACTAAGGCATGAAAGAAGAACCACGAGCGATCAAGGTGTGGCATATGCATGGATGAATGGGCATTCGTAGGTTTATATGGTGAGTTGGAGGACTTGCCGAGCTAGCCGACCAAGGACGAAAGTGAATATGGAGCGAGTTGGGGGGTGGACCCGCACCATGGGAGGGCCGACCCGCATACAACATCACATTGTTTGATGGTGTTCACGGTTGGCATTATGAACGAAGGGTCAGCTAGAGGCATGACCTCCACACACGACGAGGTATAAACATAGCGATGAGGCATGGAAAATGATCACCAAGCAAGTCACTCTTCGGTCAAGGAAAATTGCAAGCAAGGGAGATAGAGTTGCTGCAAGGTGCAGGCTATGCGCTCACCTGCTAGGCGGTCTACACGGACTTGTGCATGAAATCGAGGGCGCGGGTGGAAGGTCTTTTAAGGCGCCTGCCCACCAAGGTGTGACACGAGTTTTGGATTGCGGTTGGTGTGGGTTGTGCACGGGCGCGCCCACCCTCTTGGGCAAAGGAAAACTTGTCTTGGTTTATATGTTGTATTTTGGTTTGAGGTTGAGGTGAGACCATCGTGCGCTCTTGCACAGGTGGGCGCCCAATCCGGGTAAAACGCCGGTGGAGCCTAGCTCCTGGCCATTGTACAAAATCTTCATATATATAATAAAAGAAGTTCTCTTGCATATGATTGTGTTCAAGCTGCTATTTTATCATGTTCTTATAATAATGGTTTCCGCACATTATGATGTTATTCATGTTTATAATGAATGTTGAAGGCGTAGTTCGTAAAGTAAGCTAACAATGAAAGATGTTAACTACTTAGGCGTTGACGCACCCGGCCAATTTAACAAAAAAAGAATTGGGGGCGTGACACCAAGGATCTGAGTCGTTGAGGTCGCATCAGTTGGACAAGGTTGAAGGCCAAGTGTTGTCGGGTATGTTCATGTGAATTAGGATGCATGGAGTAAGCAAGTAAGTGGTGGAGGGTACAGTGGAAGGTTGTGTCAACTTGCCAAAATTTAGTACATGCATGGAAGTATTAACAACAATGTCTTAACACCATAAAATAGGTGATTTGAACCGAAAACTAGAGTAACTATGTGCCCATTAGCAACAAGATTAACATTCGAGCCAATGTAAATTATGAAGGGGCCTAGTGAATGTTAGAAAACAATTGAGTGATCAAATGATTAAGAAATAATATGGTAACCATCTAAGGTTGGTAGGATCCATGCTAAAGAGTATGGGTTACAAATATACTTCAACAATAGTTGGACAATTGCCATTAAAAACATCCACTAAATTAATAAACTCAATCTTTATTCACACCAAGATTAATCTAAGTATTTAATATTAAACAAATGCAATAGAGAGATACATCAAGATAGGATTAAGAATAATATAGAACATGTATAAAGTAGTACATATGAGATCATATAGGTGATGCATCCTAAATAGTTTATTTCATATCTTATATAACATGAAAGAAAAAAAAGTTGTGAATATGAAAGGATGAAGGTTATTTTAGGTTGGTATCTGAAAAATGGTATTAGAGCCCAAGTTACTGCACTTACTGTACTGGGCTTGAGAAACGGCACCACCACTAGTTACTAAATGCACATGACTAGTAGTAAATGAAAATTTCTGATATTAGTTGGTATGTTTCATAGGAAGCTGAGTATTGTGCAATAATGGAGAACTCTCCTCTAGCTATTGTTGGTGGGGAAGATTTGTGTGTGGAACTGGTGGAAGGTAGAACTACATTTCCTTCCCACCTTGTGGATATAGTAAGGAATCTGCAATAGGAAATACTACAACATTGGAATAACAATGAGCAGTTTTTGAAAACGAGTGAGGAGCAGGTAAATCTAATTAGAGACTAGACTGAGAAATCCAACCACAAAAGTGTATATATAGAAGGATTAAAGAGAAAAAATAATGGGATAGAATCTGAAAAATCTGGAAGTGGAGAAGAGTCAGATCGTAGCGCCCAAAAAGCATGTAGGGGAAAGAAGAAAATGGAGTTACAAGAGGAGTTTAGGAATATCAAACCCCATACTTTTGATGGAGCAAGAGAGGAGGGTGCAAAGCCATGGTTGCTGAACATGATTAAGCATTTCCAAGTATACGACTATGAGAGTTATTTAAAGGCATGCCTCACTATTTACCAACTGCAGGGAAAAACTACTCTATCGTGGGACGAGGTGAAATTCTCAAATTATAGTAAAATTCGATATAATAAATAAACATTAAAACATAATATATTAAAACCATCAGACTTAACCAAATCTATATAAAATACATATATTCAAGCTTATAATAGAATTCGTCACTAATACAAATCAACATAACAAACAGAAGCATTTATTGACAAAACACTTTGTAAACATAATTAAGCAATTTCAAATAAATGCAATGGAATATAAAATTTAAACTCCTACATTAACAAAAAAACATTGAAAAAACTGCCTGCACATATAAACATACATCAACAAACATTGAGAAAACAAATTCACACATGTATATGCAATTTCAAGGAAGACACAAAATACAAATTTAAATAAGCAAACATAGAATTTTAAATTTTTAAATATGAAACACAAAATACAAATTCAAACAGAAAAACACATAATGTATAATTACAAATAAGGAAACACACATCATACAATTTCAATTCAATACAAAAAAAAATAGTCAAATATGAAAATGCAACATTAAATAAGAAAACACACATTATACAAAGTAAAACATACATTTCATATACAAATTGAAATTTGTGGTATGAAATTAATTACAATCACAATACAATACAACAAACACATAATTACAATTATAAGCCACATACAATACAAATATTCATAAATAAACATTCACACAATGACTCACACATAAATATGCAATTTCAAATAAAGGAACATACAGAGTACAAGTTCAAACAAACACACAATATACAAATTCGACTAAACACACAACATACAATTTCAAATAAGTAATTGCACATGATACAATTTCAAGTCAACACAAGAAAACACTCAAGTATGCTTATGTAGCTTTAAAACACACACACACACATACACACAATATGCAAATTAAAATCTACATTGTGCATACAAATTCAAATTCATAATTCAATACAAGAAACACATGATTAAAATTTCAACGTAATGTATCTACCTTTTCTATTAAATTTAATTTCCCATTCACTGCTCCAATCCGCCTATGTACGCATGTCTACGGTGGTAGCTTAACCAAGTTATGGTCATGCCAAGCATCACTGGATTTTGCATGATTTGTCATAGCATTAACGAAATATATGCAACCTTGTGTGGAAAACTATGGGATGCTTCACCACACTATTGTGGATGACATCCATCATAGTAATTCATATATTTATATATAATAATTTCAATCTTTCCTTGAATAATTATACTACTCTGATATTTAGGTATGGAAATTCAATATTTTAAGCTAAATAATTACACTGTGAAACACATATTTATAGACGTTAATGAAAATATTCCTTATTGACATTAATAATAATACAAAATGTGACAATGTCTTTTTTGGAGAGGTTAGATAAATAATAATAACAATAATATAATTTGAAGGTCATAGTCAAGCATAAGCACCAAATTGATGTATGATATCACCTTTTTGTGTGACAAAAGACCTATCCTCCTCGACCTATTTGATTGCTAAAATATATGGTGGACATCTCCCCGGACCCCCTCTATATTTAAACATGTGGTCTGATATGAGGAAGCACATTTCTTAACCATGAATCCCGCTCAATATATATATCTCCCCTTTTGATAGAAAGATTGCAATTATGTAAGTTAGAAATATGACTATACAAATACTATACAACAACTATAAGGATCACAAGGTTTCAAATCAAATATGTAACTTTCTTTACATGGTTTTAGAGTCACCCCAAGGGCGAGAAAATTATTTTTGGTATGAGCATGGGAAAATTAATCTTTTGAAGTGTCATGTTGTATGCAATTTTCACTTGAGATCATTTTCATTTTCATGTTAATGGTAAAGTGCATGTATTATAACCATGCATATATGTATTTTTGATATTGTTATTCAAATTGCAAAATATTTGATAAATGTTACTTTTTTTGATGTTGCATAATTATTGGAAGGACCTGAGAAACAACTATATGAAAGTTAAATTAAATTATTTGAATGAATTATCTTTTTATTTTATGAGGTAGGCGAAGCCTAGGATGGAGTCAACTCTAAAGTTGAATGGAATAAGAATTTTCCCACTAATGGGATTCTATTAATAGAATTGTCTCACACTGGACTCTTTTGTGCTTAGATGCACCTAATACCTTAAGTGTAAACATTACTTTGTTATTTAAAATTTCCTTTTGTTTTTATTATATAGTCAATTTAATAAAAGGGAAAAACTCAATTAAATATGGTGTATGTACCATTTTAAAAATTATATTTCTTATACACCCGATCGCATTGAGCAACGTGGAAGGGAGCGTAATTAAGAAACGACAGTGGATGAGGCAAGTGACTGCAGGCGAGTTTCAAAACATGATTTTTATAGGAAAGTGGATCGGTGAGAAGGATCCCCGATTAGGACGAAAGGACATCCGGGTACAGGCAATCGACAGTGGAGCTGACAGGTTTCCAGAAACAAGCCTGAGGTATGATTGCATGGGGATAGGGTCCAACAGAGTGGACAGGGATTTGAGATTTAAAGGCATGCAGGGGGGAGATACCAGGAAGGAAAGGTGGCGGAGTGGAACGCGAGAAAAGGCTCGCAGTGAAACAGGAAAGAGCAAAATTAAGAGGAGTTATACAGCGAGGAGAGTGGGAAGCTCTGGGAGCCAAGAAGAAAGAGCGGAGAAGCACAGTTTGAAGCAAGGAAGTAGAGACAGCATGGAAGCAGAGGGTAGCAGGGCGGCATGAAGGTGGATGAGAAGCAGTGGAGGGGATGGAGACCAGGGATGAGGAGACATGGACGCGAAGGGCAAACGAAAAATGGAAGAGATGCCCGAGTACTACTACATTCCTGTCTATGAAGTCTCTGAGGGCGAGAGCGAAGACATTGCAGACGACCCGGAGAAGGTTGCGCAGGAAATAAATAATAGCGACCGAAACACGAAAAGAACAGGAAACAAAGATGCGAAAGGAAATCGGGAGGAAGAAGAAAGAAGGCCGAGGATGGAAGCCGAGGAAGGAAGAGGCAGACGGAGGAGAGGGAGAGGTCGCCGTGGCAGGGGTGGCCAGAGAAGACAAGGAATAGCAGAAGGACGCAGCAGACGGGGCCGCCACTGTCGTGAAGGCACTGAGGAAGATGGGGAGACCGGAGTGGGAGCCGAAGGAAGACAGGGCAGGCAGACCATAGAGACTAGGGTTAGAATAGCAGAGAGAGAATACAATGAGAGGACCAACCCAAAAATTAGAAGGATAATAGAGCATTGGGAGGAATAGGCCATCTAGGCACAGTCAGAGGAAGAAATGGAGGACTGGATGCATCTCATGCCAGATCCAGGGTACACCCGAGGTCGAACGACACTATATAAGCAGTTGCTGCACCTATATTGGGTCATGAAAAGACTCATGGCCAAAGCCATGGAGCAGATAGCTGTGGAAATGGCTGAATTGTCACAGGGAATTCCAAACTTGAAGAAAGAGCTGAAGAATATTGTAATCACCCTGCTCGTGCAAGAAAAGAGGCTGGAAGATCTACAACAACAGCTTGAGGCGAACGGCTTGGTGATAAAAAAGGAGAAGAAGCAGCAAGAGGTCGCTGGAGAACAATGAAGAAAGGCATGGTTCCTGATGTAGTTAGAAATTGCAAATCATAGTTTTGTTTTAGCTATGCATAGGGTTTATGATCATATTTACTTGCAGATATATGTCAGTAGTAACAGTTACAAGGCTAATGTGTATAAAGCATGGAAAGACAGATTGAAAACCTTTTATTTTTGGTCAGTAGTCAAAAACTATAGGTGGTCAATAAACCCAATTTCCCTGCGGGGTGGCTTGAGACCACCTTACATCTGTAATGGTTTCGTTGATAATAGAAAATGGCAACTCCTCAGCTTACAAAAAAAAAAATATATTTCTTATAGGGTGATATTTCATGCTGGAAAAAATTTCAATTCTTTTTTCATTGGATGTGTGAAGAATAATTATGTCTTTCTTTTTTATTATATTGACTAAATTTAACATTGTGTATGCACTATTTTACAAATTACGTTGGACAAAATGACCTAGTTATATTCTCCTTTCTAATTGGACATATAAAGAATAATTACGTATTTCACTTTTATTATATTATTAATTTAATACACAATAAATAGTTAATTTAATATATTTTATGTAACATTTTATAAATTACACTACTTATAAAATATATGTTTTACATTGGACAAAATGTTCCTACACATTAAAATTTCACAATTCTTGTTATATATATGTACATATATTTTATTAGATATGAAGAATAATTATACATGGTAGATGAGTTTTTAAATGAAAATTATTATGATATTTGTATGTTTGCATTGTGTATGTTGAAACATCATAAACACATTGTATCAAGTGATGAATAAGAAATGTATCGAATACATCTTCTTCTCTTAAAATGACTTTTACCAATTCAATTAGGAAACCATGTAGTGCTAGGGATGAGGACTAAAATAAGGCATTGATTAGTAAAATTTGTCTTCAAGTGTAAAGATACTAGAAGGGGTGGGATCGTGAAATTTTCTTTCTTAAGGGAAGCTTGGGTCAAATTTTTCATGAAATTGTTTGATTAAATTAATATTTCCTTATATAATAATGTGGTGAATGATTTATTTTCATTCGTTTCAAATGTTATATTTTACAATGGATAAAATTTATACTATATAAAATTATACTATTGGGAAATATTTGTTATGATAATTTGCGTTAAAAATTAGAAAAGATTCTCTTTGCTTCAATATTATAATATCTACTAACAAGGTCAACCACTTGATGGTGGAAGTTTATGTGCCCCAAAAACTTTGCATTGTTGATATGATGTTTTTAACATATCAACATGTCTAGATGATTTAATTATATTGATTTAATATGTTATATGATTAATCATGTTAATGGATATATTTTTAAAACATATTAATTTATTAACGCTAATCAAAATTAAAATAAATTATGATAAAATTTTGCATTAATGATATTATTATTGTTGTAGTAGTATTATTTATTAAAAATGATTACTAATTATGTTTTCTCTTAATGTTTTATTATCAAAACATTTATAATTTATTGTAAATGTTTTTATTAACTTATTAATATTTGGAATGGTATATGTAAAAAAATAGAAAAAAAACATATTAAAAATATGGAAAACATAAGGTTAAAAATATAAAAAAGATATGTAAACTATAATATTAATATCTATATTCCCCGGATACAGGTGTTAGATGAGCAATTAATGCACATCGACTACCGAACAAGTAGGTGGCTGATCCTTATGGAAACCTACGCCTTCCCCTATGGGAAATTAAGGTAGGTCCAGCTCCTCGATCAGTGCCATTAACCAGTTGTGAAAACCGAGAAATTCTCTGCAATTTCAGAAATATGGATCCAAGCCCCCTGTAATCACTCATTTAGCCTCTCAGTTGCTCTTGCCACCCCTATGCACCAGAGTTGAGCATTCGCACTGCTACGAGAAGACGTTGTAGACTCCTCTACTGCGTCAACCTGGGAAATGGTCATCATTTTTCTCAATCCTTTCTCTGCAACCTACATTTTGAGGTCTCGGCCCCTCTCTCTGGCATAGATTTGAATTCGCCTATCCCTCTCAACATCCCCTTCATCATTCTTGCCCTACCTCCTGATCCTGAAACACAATGCTCACTACAACTTTCTATTTGGAGTACCATGCGCCAACGCCATAGAATGAGGTGCAGGCGAGGTGGTAGTTGGGGTGGCACCACTCACCCTTCATCTCTACCCCTTTTGTCTCCACCTCCCATCTGCCTCCCCACCCCCAATCTCTTCCACTTCCCACCTCCTTGGTAGATACCCATACTCCCGCAGTGGTCGAGGTAGATTGGGTAGCCACGAGGTTCGGCGTTTAGGTGGAATCACCTAGCACACCACTTCCACTGCTTCTTCCCAGCGAACTCAATTATGGTTTCACTGCTCCATGGATAGGCCAGCCATCATTGCCACCATCATGGAGGACTTCAAAGAGGTAACTAACTCATGCCCCGAACTACAGCTTAGCCCATAAATGAACCAGGCTCCTCCATCGCTCATCAACTGTCAGGGGGAGCGGAGCTCTAACCACCTACTGAGAGACATGGACCATGTGTCCAACAGCAGACAATAGACTCTGGGAGGTGAAACCACCCATAAAGACAAAGGAATTCAAGTGGAGGACACTGCAGGTGGCAGGCAATCAACAGAAATTGGTTCAGAAGAATATGGCCAGTGTTTGATCGTGGAAGATAAGTCACCAAACTAAGCCACCTAGCTGCGGCATGCTAGGTCATGTGTCAGGTTTTGAGTTCGGTTTTGTTTATTTTAGTTTCACTATAGTCAATATTGAGTCTCGCGTCCAGCTCGGTTTCTGAGTTTTGGTTCTCTTGAGTTGTTTTACTGTGGTTAATTTTGAACTATACTGTGGGTTTTACTGTCGCTGCCTTTTTGAATTTTATAGTATTTACACAATGCTAATTTTGGTTAAAAATTTTGAATTCTGGAACTATAGCCCCTACATGGGTAAAATTAACTTTCCTTATCTCGTTCTCAGACTAGTTTCCCCAACTGGGGTAGTTACGATATCAAGACTTGCTGTTTAAAATGGTTATATAGCTGACCTAGTACCGCAAAGGCCGGTGCCTCTTTGTACATTATGTTTTTATTAATAGATCAGTTTTACTTAGAAAAAAAAAATATTAATATTTATATTGTGACTTTCAATTAAATTTATAGATTTTAACAATTATAGAAATATAAAAACATATCTTAACTAAATACATTTTTAAAAGTAAGCAAAAATTAGAAATATCAAATTATAAGTAAAATTGAATATAATAAATAAACATTAAAAAATGATACAATAAAAAGATAAGACTTCACCAAATCTATATAAAATACATACCTTCAAGTTTATAATAGACTTAATCACTAATACAAATCAACATAACAAACACAAGCATTTATTGACAAAACTCTTTGTAAACATACTTAAGCAATTTCGAATAAATACAATTTCAAATGCAATGGAATATAATATTTAAGAACATATATTGACAAGAGAAACATTGAAAAAGCCACCTACACATAAAAACATACATCAACAAACATTAACAAAATCTGACATGTATATTGTCACATACCTCCTTGACCCAATATTAATACCACATATTATGTTCATTCACTAAATTTCACTTAGCTTAAACTTATATGTAATAGTTATCACATGCGTCCATATATAATCATCCCACAAACAAAGTTAACACCTGCAATTCTACTCATGCATACATCACATCATAGGGGAAGGAATAAATCATGATCATTCAAGATCTGGCATTCGAGTTTCGTTCCTCTTGAGGATTTTACTCAAGCATGAATTGAGACACTATCAAAAATACAATTTTTAGTTTTCCCATATAAGAAGTTCATAGTCCCAATGTCATATCTTATGAAATACTAATCATAGTGAATAAATAGGTAATAAGACCTTTAGTAGATGTAATTCATAGTGCAAAAGGCCTATCATGGATCAGTTGAGAGAATTCAATGATGTACAAGGTAAGGAACAACATACAACACATGCCATGCAATGGAATTTGACGAAAGAAATTGAAATAATGTCACCTGGAAAAGTGAGCGTCGCCACCTAACCTAGAACTACCTACTTCGAGTTCAACCTCGAGCCAAGAGTTCTTTCCATTGATCAAATGCCTCATCTTGATCTCTTCCATGGGTATTTAATACCCTCCTTCTTGATATGGTTTCCATTAGTGTCATCCCACTTTTATGGATCTTTTTATCCATTTGCCTAGGCTTTTCCTAGAAATGTCATCTTTATCTCCCACGAGGCTTTTGCTCATAAAAGGTTTCCTTTATCTCCCGCAAGGATTATATGTTTCTT
>APFE031619984.1:2733-52157 GCA_000404065.3 Pinus taeda | reverse complement strand
CTTTGAGAATCATTGAAGTATGCAGGAACAGTGACCACAGCATTCTTAACAGTGGTCCCGAGATAAGCTTCTGCAATCTCCTTCATCTTAGTTAAAACCATGGAAGAGATCTCTTCGGCTGCAAAATGCTTCTCCTCCCCTTTGTATGTTACAACGATGCTGGGCTTATCGCCAACCCCTGAAATGACCTTGAAAGGCCATAATTTCGCATCGCTCACAACGGAGGGATCAGAGAACCTCCTACCAATCAACCACTTTGCATCTGCCATAACATAGAGAACTGATTTAGATTGAACACAAATGCAAAAACTACACAAACAGAAGAATCTTACAGATGCAAATTCAAGCCTTCATATCAATCACCTTCAAAAAACTATAAGCTGAATTATGTATATCCCGGTTCATATTCGAGAATGAAAGGGGAATTAATATACAACAACTGAATCACATATACAGAAATAAGCAGTGGAATAAACTCCCTCAAAAGAGTGACAGAGATTACTAACCGAAAACAGTGTTGATAGGATTCATGGCGACCTGGTTCTTGGCAGCATCTCCGATGAGACGCTCTGTATCAGTAAAAGCGACATAGGAGGGAGTGGTTCGATTCCCCTGATCATTGGCGATTATTTCCACCCTGTCGTGCTGCCACACTCCCACACACGAGTACGTCGTCCCCAGATCGATTCCGATCGCTGCTCCCTCGCCCATATTGACACTCTCACACACAGAACGCAGAGAGGGAGTTAACTTACGAAATTGGGCCGAGAGCGATCGAAACTGTAGACGAGTAATGCAGGCCAAGAAGCACGACCGGCGAAATGATCAAAATAGTTGTTTCACACTTGAATTCCATTCCATTCCCTTCCCTTCCCTTGAGGATATTTTATAGTTGTAGAAATACTTTCAACTTAACTTCTCCATTGGGTTGAGTAAAAGTAAAAAATAGGGGTTGGTTTTTCAACGAATTGCCCCTAAACCAATCCGTCATGGGTATTTATTGTGATACAGATGTATTTTTTTTTCTTTGGGAAACTTTATCTACCGGTTTTTATTGTTCTGTAAATCCATAAACTTATTTTTCTCCTTCCAGAAACTTCTTCATTTACCATTTTTTATTGTTATACTAACTTAAGTTTATATTATTATTAACCAGAGTTTGGGATATTATTATTATAATTTGCAACCGTTTTCATATTTCATATTATAAGTTTAATTTGTGGACAAAAAAATCAATCTTAAATCAATTTCCATCTAAAAAAATTCCATCTTAAAGCAATTTCAACTTAATTCGAGAAAAGTAAGTTTTAAATAATTGCCACACAAACTTAATTCACTTATTTAAAAAATTCTATTTAAAAGTTTTATTGTTGGATAACCGGAATTCTCTCCTTCAAGAAACTTCATCTATTAAGTTTTAGGATTTTATTGTTATGGTTTTTCCTTCAAGAAACTTCATCTATTAGGTTTTGGGATTTTATTGTTATGGTTTTCATCTTCCAACATCATAATTTTAGTGCTACAACCTTAAAAGTTGAATTTCTAACAATGAAACGGGTATGTTATTATGATATTTTTTTTATTAAAAACCCATATCCAAGTGTAATTGGTCTAAAAATATCTATTGTCTACTTTGGTGACCCACAAAAAAATATCTCATAGAATCAACTATCTCCACAATGTGAAATTAAAAATCAGCCTTATATTCAAGGGTCACCTTACTTTCTAATGAATACAAGAAGTTATCCTTACATCCTCTATCTTTCCATGTTTCTATGAGAGGAAATTCTTGATGTGAGCAAAATTACAATTCTCTTTTGTTGTATGTATGCCCTCTTGGATCATATGTTGTTCTTGATTTCTTTTAAATAAATAAGAATGCTTCTTATATTTGAAAAATAACTAATGTATTATTCATTTCTTTTGCATGTTTTTTAGTGGGGAAGCACACATGATTTTCTTATATGGATTCTTGTGAAGAGTATTTGTTTTCGAAATGAACAACTATGTTCTGTGATTCTCTAGTTTGCACATTGTTGGCATGGAGTACTATGATTTCTTTGTGTGCTTTATGTTTACTATTTCTGCATCCTTTACGTTTATTATGGGTGGGCTCCTCTGCATGTGTGACTACTCCACTAGACCAATGTGGTTGAAATCTTGGCTTCACATTGCTTATGATGAGTAAGATTCACATCTTTGGTTCAAGCCACAAGGTCCTCAACTATCATTAAGATAATGTGTGATTTTATATGGTTTTGAATACAACACATGTTACTTCATAAGGTAAGTCCTTTGTACGAAGTTTCCACTGGTTCTTTTACAAATAACGCATATACACAAAAGAAAAAAAAGGTTAGTAGTTGATAATAAATATATGATTTACAACGGAACTATATATTTATAGTCACACTGTTAAAGGGTGTGATCTATGATTCTTCATTATTATTACTAATGCTATATGATACAATTGTATTAATTATTAGTTATCATTCCTACACCTATACCTATATGTGTATGTCACTTTGTCTCCGCCTTCAAATGCTTCATCCTCAAAGTATAGATAAAAGGAATCATTTTGTTCACCCAATGAAACCCAAGTGGAGAATCATCATTTATGGGCATCCATTTGCCAATGATTGAATATTTTGTTTTTCTTCAACACTGATAGTGGGAGGAAGTTTATTGTAGTCCTTGAGTATTAAGTACATGGTCACTCTCTACACCAAGGTATATTTCATTAGTTATTATCCAGTTTGCACTAAAATAACAAGCTCTATGCTCTATAGCTCCCTACTCATGCTTGTATACCAAATAATAGATAACTTTTATATGATCAACAATTAGAATGAAATATTCACCACACTAAACATGGAGTGAAAGAATATCACCATGTATTCACATTCATATTGTAACTATCACAAAGTCTCCTCAATATCGTTCATCTATACAACTCAATCTTTCCATTGATTCTTGCAAATAACTTTCCATTAAATGCAATGAGATTGTATAAAAAAAATCTTGTTTCATTCTCACTACAAATGGAAAATGATCAAGTTGACTTGTTTGATGGAAAATATGATAAGGATGTTCTTTATTTTGTTCAGATGCAATTCTAATCCTTTTCAACACTTAACCCTTCAGGATAGTTGATTTGCTGATTTTAATAATAGTTCGCTTTAAGCATTGTTGCCAATTTCCATCATTTATTTTTTCATCATTGTCACATTGCATATGAGAAAAATAAATTGTGCTAGGCCATTGTTTAGTTTGTTTTTCCCAAGGTTCATACTTAACAATGGAATCAACCTTCATTCTTTTCATTTTGTTATGTTCAGTTGACTTATCTCCCTCAAAACCCATTTCTAACCCACCATACGCTTTTGGTTAAGCCTTGAATTTGATTCCATTACGCCATTGGTTCTTGGTTTTTTCAAATAAATTTGATTTAAATTCTGAAATTTCTTCATTGCTTGAGATAAAAAGACCAAATAACTTATCTTGACCTTCAATACCAATAATTGCACACCTATATTACCCTCGATTTTGGGTTTCTAATGCTTGAAAGATAGAAAGCATGTTATTTCACCAACATTTGTCTAATTCAACATGGCATCAAAGATACTATCCTCATATGTAAAACACAATATTAAGAAGCTATGTAATATGGTAGCTACTCATATAAGACTGCACTATCTTTCTTAGTTGCTAGAAATTATTTATTTTAATTTTTTTGGTGAATTTTCATTGCTTTGCCCATCTTGTTTATTATGCCCATATATTTTGACAACAGTTGAATTATCTTTCAGTGTTGCACCAATCCCTTCAACGATAACCTTATTACTTAAAAAAGTCGAAAGTATGTGAGTAAAAAACCCATGTTGTAACTCATCAACTTTCATACCATTGATACCAATGTATTCTGTCTTTTGGAAGAATCTATCTCAATATCATATTTGAGTTTAGATGTTTTCTCTAAGAAGGGTTGTTTTCACGTTTCACCCACCAGTGAATTTGTGTTTTAAGTGTTACTCTAAAATTTCTCAAATCTTGACTTCATCTTGGAAACCCCTATTTGTGGGCTCATTACTTTCCTTATCACAAACAACATTTGTACTATTTCCATTTCTATTTTATTTAATAGTACAGTTTCAATTTTATACACAATATTATATGTCTCTTAATATAGATTTTTTTTTTTGGTCAAGTAAGAATGGAGCTTTCTATTAACCGAACAATTACATTACATATGTTACAGGGTAAACCAAAATTCCTTTCGTATACCAAAAATGGTCCACATAACTTATCAGAAGCGTTATTGGCTTTAAACATTTAAAACTCGGAACCATTCACTCTATCGGAAAAAAAAGGATTACACAGGAAATACACAAAAGATCAGACTTCAAAAATAATACAACTACAACCATTAAAAGCAGCAGGTCCGCACTTCCTGGTGCCACGCCCTCCCACTGTGCTCACTGAACACCGATCTTCGATCGGCCTGAAAACTGTCATCCATCTCTTTCAATGATCCAACGACTAACGTTGAATCGCTAAACCGCATAACGACGAATCACAATTCCAACTCCACCTCCTTCCTCCAATCACCGATCAACCACTTGCATGATCAAACCCCCATTGTTTATCTACCCTTCATGGATACAACAGTCCACGCTGATTTTGGGTGGACAAGTAGCAAGAGGATTAACTGCCCGGAAAGTGGTTTCCTCTCTCCTACTCGCTACTACATGTCGCTTGAAGAATGGAATCAGAGGCCAACCTTGAAAAACCGGTTACCACTTAGAACCTGCTCAAAATACCACTTATGGTTCGAGAAACCATTTGCGCACGAATTAAGTTGTTGGCTCTTCCGCCAAGCGAATTAATTTGCATGCTCCTCCGCCAAACAACAAGCAGATAGTTTAGGCATCCCTATCCTCCCACTTGTCTCCTGATCCTCTTTGATCTATCCTATCCATCCATTTCTCCCTATCTTTGGTAGCTTGACAGCGACAGTCCTCTAACAGTTTACCTGGGGGTAACAACTCCCAAATGTGCCGAGCATCCCAAATGTGCCGAGCATCCATTTCCTTATTAGTCACTCCTTCATTCGCCAAATGATTAGCTAGCATGTTAGCTTTTACTTTCACATGGACAAAGCTTACAATTTTAAAGGTTTGTAGGTGGGTGTAGATACAGTGAAAGACCTGCGATAGCCTCCAATGTTTTGACACTTTATCCGGTGATGTACCATTACATATTTTCTTGGCCGCTCTAATAATAAATTCTCAATCTGCTTCAATGATGACATTATGTGAATTTGAATCCACCAAGATTTCCAAGCATTTCTCTAGGGCCATGAGTTCCGCCATGTTATTAGTGGCCTTCCCCAAGTGGCCATGAAAGATATTCTTTATTTGACCCTATTCATCTCTTATAGCACCCCCAAAACCAGCTAACCCTGGGTTGCCCTTCGAAGCTCCGTCTATATTGACCTTTAAGAAACCATGTGGATGAGGCTTCCAAATATTTATATCTACATTTGTTTGGCTCACACCCTTGATTATGCCCTTTGGGCTTATAGAATGGAGACCCAAATGAAGTAGAATACTTGCATCTTGGGGCAAAGGAGGGTCCTTAGAAGGTGTCCTCAACAAGCTACTAATTTCATAGTTTGTTGTCCCTGATCAAGTGTGGCTTGAGGTATTGGGTTGTTTGTGTAACCGAGCCCACCACCCTATGAAATGAGCAACATTAAAGTATGGGGGTGGTGTGGCCACCCCCATGCATGCAGAAGCATGCAAATTTATATTTATGTGTCTTCTTGAATGTTCAGTGGTGGTAACCAGAGGAGAGAGCGACAATACTAGTTGCGTCACTACCTTGTTGAGAGTTGGAATGTCACCATAGTTAGAATGTTTTGGTTTATATTTTGGAAAATTGGCGACCTGAAAAGAGGAACGTGTTTCAGTTGGTTTCGAAAGTCTGGAAGACTGCTATACTTGAGTGAGCGTTAAGTGAATTAGACCTATAGAGTGCATTCCCATCACACTAGTGACACAACAACTTACATCGTGGACTAGAGAGGTTTTCCCACAGCTGTGAAATTCATACAACTTTTCCCACCATTCTTCATCTAGAATTTCTATCTTAGTTACCCTACAGTAGATTTCATATACCTCAATATACAGGGAAAAAGTGGGTTTTATAGTGAAATTTTGTTTTATCTCATGTTGAATAAAACATATGTTGTTGATGGCTTCGTAAAACGCCCTGCATGTCATGGAACCTTTGATGTTGGAGGACTTGGTTGTGTCCCTGGAAATGTCCTAAAGCTTCTTGAAGTATTCTTCCTTGGTCATTAATTTATCGTTGATAGAAAATAGTGAAGGCAGACCCTTCTTGTTCAATGCATCAATCCTTGTGAAAAATCTATTGACTGCTACTTCAAGAGTGTGACACTTCTCTGTCAACTGCACTACTATGTTATTTTTGGTCAAAACTTTCTTCACCTCCAGAATAGTTTTAGTCATGTCGTCCACTCCTAGATCATCCAATTCATACCTATTTTTATAATTAAGAAACTTTATAATGTTGTTGGTTGTAGCAGGCATCTCTCCTAGTTGAGCATTTATATTGGCAATTGTCTGCTTTGCTTTTTCCATCAACTTCTTCTGCTAAAAAATAATCTGGATACATGGCCAGATTTCATCCATCTCCTTAATGATGTTGTTCCATATAATTTCCTTGACATTGCCCAAAGTGTGGCCAATTGAAGACTCATTTGCTGATTTTTTCCATACTTCTATATGCTTTTGAACTCTCTGAAGCTCTGCTACATGAAAAATATTAGATTTCTTTTGATGAACCTCAAGAAGTTTCACTTGGTCATGTAGTTTCTTAATTTCTTCATTTTGTAGAGACATTTTTTGGACTGCATTGGGTAGTTGATCTGTGGCATCTCCTGCACTTGTTGTAGCTGGTATGGTTGTAGGAATGATTGTGATAGGAAGTGCTTCTAAAGGGGTAGTCTTTTTAGCAACTTTCTCCTTTTCCTTGATCAATTTCTCCATCTCTGTCTCCATTTTCTTAAGTTGTGCAGTCTGCTCCATGACGAGTTTCATCATATCTGCATTTTGAGTCTTTGTCTCTGGAATATCCTTAGCTAGAGGATCTTTAGTAGCTGGTAGTTTTAACTGCTTCCTCAATGTTTCTATGTCCAAATTCTTCTTTTTGACCAGCTCCTATGAAGCATTGATGTTTGCAGGATCATAACCCCGTTTGATTACCAAATCCTCCAAGGTTTTAATCTTGGTGTCTTTGGCAAGAGCATAAAATTTCTCCATATTTAGCTATGATTGGACATTTTCTAGTGTGACCTGTAATTTGGACAAAGTCATAGCTATGTTAGTGACAGTAGAGAAAATCATTTCCCCAAGTCTTCTTATGAATCTCCATTTGGTCAATGGGATGTATATCCTTGACTTCAAACTCAAAAGATGTCTTTTTGTAGTTTGATGCTCCTTTGGGTTGAGGAAATTGTGCCTGAAGGAATGCCATCAGCATTTTACCCTTCTCTAAGTCAAAGGTTGACACTAGCCTACTTTGGGCACCAGAAGTCTACTTATAGAACTAGTTGTAAGTGTTAATCTTTAAGGCTTCATTTCTAACTTTTATTTCCTTGAAGATATCCATTATTCTCTTTTCTACCTCGCCTGAAGTAGATGTACTTGTCTGCATTATTTACTGCTACCCTTGTCAAGTTGAAGAGGTAGTAGGAGATTGTGTATACTAATCAACCACTAATGAAGAAACAAGTGGCTCATTACTGGTGATAATGGTCTGCTACTATGAATCTTTGGTAAGGCGTAGTCTAGAACTAAGCTTAGCCTTCTTTCTGTACATAGTTTTAAACCCCACACTAAAAATATCAGTCCCTAAAGGGGACTCTTCCTCTCTTCTCCTCTTGGTTGTCTTCTCCTGCATGGTAGGAGTCTGCACTGTTGATGATGAGACCTGTTGTTCTTTTGCCTCCTGTAAAGTGTTCTCAACCCACTCTAGCTGATTTTTGTATTTTTCTATTTCTGGCTTGGGTGTGTGAAAGTAAGGAGTAGACTTGGTTTCTATCCTTAGTTTAGAAATTATCCCTAATGGATCATAAAACTAGGTAAAACTGAGATTGAACTGCATTTCCTTCAAAATCTTAGCTGCCTCTACCCCTATTGCTTTGTTGTTGCAAATGAAAGGGCCAACCTGTGCTTTTATCTTAATCTGGGACTTTTTCTTGGCAACAATCAAGTGGATTTCATCCATATTGATCATCTGCCTTATGTATTCTAAGGCAAAAATCCTCATTGGGAGGAATTTTGGTAGCTTGTAAGGTGGGAGCTCACATCCAAATATCCTTATTTCTAAATAATTTTCATACAGGTACCAGTCCCTTGTCTGAACTTGATCTGACAATTTCAACACCCTTTTGATCTCTTCAATATTCTTCGGTTCTATTCTGTTGTTCATGAAACCTATTACTGGGTGAACAAACATCTTTGTAAATTGTTTATAAGTTACTCTTTTTTCTCTTTCATGACCAGAGTAGTCCAAAATATGACTGACTGTTGGTTTCCCTTCTCATCCAGCTTTTGCAAAGATAGGTTAATATTGTCCCCCTAAAAGTATAGGAACATGTAGACTAACATAGAGGCATATTTGAATACCTTCTCAGTTAGAAATATAACAAGTTTTTGATGAATGGACTCTACAAGAAAATGGTTGAAATTAAACACAATTGAGGGCTTAGCATCAACAAAGAAGATGGACAAAAATCCTATAATGGCCTCGTCTACCCATTTGTCAAAGTAATAGCTAAGAAGGTAGGAAACAACAATGATAATTTTCTAGAGGAGGGACAAGGATGATTTTTCTTTGGTAATGCAGCATCTTGTGTCAAAAATAGTTCAAGAGTTTGAGCTCTCTTGGAAAAGTCTAGTTTCTGGTATATTTCAACTAGTGCTTCATAAGAAAATGGGGTAGCATTGTCTACTGTGGGGGCTTTCATCATCTAATCAATGGTTTAAGGGATTATGTTAAACAAAATTTCTTCAGTGGGGGTGACTATGGCCCTTTGGCTTAGAAAGTATTAAGCATGACATTTTCTGATCAAATCAGGGGTGTTGTGGGTACAAGGAAAGATGCAATGAGGTAGGTTTGATTCCCATAGTTGGATATCATCTAATTTATCATTATATTTATCCTCTAGCCAGCAGTACATCTCGAAGAGGTCAAGTTCATAGAGTGTCTCATGATTTTTGTAGTCTCTGTCAGCCATAAGGACGTGGTGAAGATCTATAGGAGGATAGATTAGAGGATTGATAATTTCCTCTAGTCCTTTGTCCTTTGGAGGCATCGTGGCTATGGTTGAGAGAATGAGTGAAAATGGATTGGGAGAAGACAATTCATAGACAAAAGTCAAGTTCTGGAGATAAGAACAGAAGGAATAAATTGGAAATGATCAGAGAGATAGTGTCACTAGCGATTGAAAATGTTGGGGTTGAGTCTAGCAACCTATAATCAAATTAATTAGCAGTGATAAAACATGAACTCAATAACCTGTTGACAAATGGGGAGGAGGTTTATATAGCAATATGGTTTTCCGTTGGTGGTGCGGGTCCGTTGAATTAACAGCTAAGCCAATTGAATGCTTAATGGGTTAATTCTTGAGGGAATGAATGTTATTTGATGGAGTTTAACAAATGGATGAGGTGGCAGAAGGCGAATGGTATGAGTGCAACGGTTAGGTAAGCGATATCGGGAGCAATGGAATCGACATTTCAGAGGGGGGGTGAGTGGTTTGTGGTTTCACTCATGGGGGTCTGAAATGCTAAGAAGCTAACACGTAGGGGTGGGTGCCGTTAGGAATACCACCCATTTCAAACCCCCCGCCCTCCCCTCCCTGATGGCAAAGCTTAGATGGTTGGGGGGGGGGCTAAATTGGATGCGGGCCCTCGGATGTGGGAAGATGGACGAAGATGGATTGTGACATGGTAGGGAATTAACTATGATGTGACAAGATTGCTCAGTGGGCTCGGGAATTGGTTTATTGCAATGTTGGGGAATGCAAGATATAAGAGTGGTATTAAACTTAGGGAAATGAGAATGAAGGGAATAATGAGCGGAGGGGCAATATGATTTGGGATTTTAACACTTAGGGATATGATTAAAACCCAAAATTAATATATAAACCTTTAGAGTAAACCTTTACTCTTATGTATTTTTCTTTTGCACATGAAAACACATTTGATGTTTGATTGTGGCGCATTTATACTAGCAGCCTATGCATTTACAAAAGCATAAAATGAAGCCTTTCTCTTCTTTTTGCTTCCCTAGCATTTTATTTTCCTTTGCCTTCTTTATTTAGGGTAGCTACCACCTAACATTTTATTGATATGGATGCCTATAAAACATCAAATTTTTCCTAACATTTTAACTTTTCTTTCTTTTTGCATCCATATCCTAACTTAACATTTTAAAATTATTTTGACTAATATACTAACTTTTCAAAAATAAATAATGTTACAACGCCCTCCATTTTTTTTTATCATAAATGCATCTTTGGCGATAGATATCCAAATATTTTCACCATAAATGTTGCCTACCCACTCCTCCTAACGGGATTTTTTCTATCCAATCATGAATAGTGACTTCAACGGCTAGTTTTGGATCCGGTTGCGTGGCACCAACCCCCATGGCACAACTCATCCATCACAGCTTTTTCTGTTTTACCCCTTGTGTATGTCGTGCAACTTCCTTACCGTGTTCTCTTCTTCTTCAGGAAGTGTAGTTTATATCCCCACTCTCCCTTGCAACTGCTTAGAGCGCTAAGACTACCTTGCTGTCATGCAGTCATTGTGCAGGGGCAACATCCCCTGTATACAACTTCAACCGGCTTCCATTCACCCTTCCAGGGAACAATTCACCATTTAGCTCTGTGAATTGAATTGTGCCACCATCTGTGATTTCCTTAATAACATATGTGCCTAACCAATGCATTTGGAATTTTCTCGGAATCTTTGTGAGCTTAATATCATAGAGCATAACCAAATCGTTCACCTTGAAAGTGCACAACTTAATATTCTTATCATGTCAAGCCTTCTCACATTTCTTTTTCACTTGCTAGTCAAATGCAACAAGAAACTGGTCTTCTTCCAACTCTAGTAACTACGCGAGGCACTCCTCCATGGTATCGAGATCAACCATCTCAGTCAATGTTGTGATCCATAGACTTGGCACAATATACTCCATCGGCATGACTGCTTCTATCCCATAGACCAATCTGAACAAGGTTTGTCATGTTAGATTCTTACATGTCATCCTATAGGCCCATATGACTACAGGTATGTGTATATCCCAATCGTTCCTCTTCACATTACAAACCTTTGTCAACGCATTCTCCAAAATCTTATTGAACGCTTCCATTGTACCATTGGCTTAAGGATGATAGGGCGTACTCTTTTGATGGCACACTTGGTATTATTCGAGCATCGCAATGATTGTTTCATTCAGGAAATGTGTACCCCTATTACTCTTCAATACCTTATGGAACCCAAATCGTGTTAAGATGTAATCAAATAGGAACTTCACAGTGGTAACAACAGTACAATCTTTCAGCAGATATGCTTCTGCCCATCTGGTTAAGTACTATATCGTAGTAATAATGTACCACGAACCTGTCTTCTTTCCTTGTGGTTTTATCGGACCTACAAAGTCAATTGACCATTTATCAAATACTTGTAACAAAACCTGAGGTTTTAAGGGCAGTTCATCTCTTCGTGAAGGCTTTCGCATCCTTTGACAAGCATCGCATGCTTTACAAAATGCCTTAGAGTCTTTATGCATTGTCAGCCACCATAACCTTGTGTGTAGAATCTTTTGCATGGTCGCTCTTCCTTAATAGTGTCCTCCCACAACTCCTCCATGTGCTTCGGTGAGGATACTAGTGTGCTCAAACTTCGGAACATATTGGTGCAATATTTCATCTATTCCCATCTTATACAAATTTCCCACTATAATAGAGAAATCAACAGCACGAACCACTAGTTCCTTCTTTTTTTGAGTAGAATACCCTTCCGGAACTATTCCAAGAGTCAAAAACTGAATTATATCTGCAAAATGATCATCTACAATGTGCGAAGATAAGATTTGTGCCTCCAACAATCCTCCTTCCAAATTGGTTGGTTCTTCACCTGTCTCGATTCAGCTCAAGTGATCCAGTCCTGTGTTCAATTATCCAAGCTTCATTATAACGTCAAGGTCATACTCTTGGAACAACAACAACCACCTACAGATTCCCCCCCCACCCCCCAACATAGGCTTGTTGACTAGTTACTTGAGAGCGGAGTGATCTGTGTACATTTTGAAATGTGCGCCCAACAAATAATGTCGAAACTTTGGCAATGCATAGACCATTGCCAACCCTTCACGCTCTGTAGTGGAATCATTTTTTTAAGATTTTGATAGTTTCCTACTAGAAAATGCTATCGGATTATCAATATCACCTTCGCCAGGCTGGGTCAATACCACACCCAATGTAATACATGAGGCATCTACATGCCTATGAAATTATTTCTTCCAATCTAGAAATACTAAGATGGGTGTAGTCACCATCTTATCCTTTAACACATCGAGACAATGTTGACACTACTCATCCCAACAAAAAGTCGCATCTTTCTTTAACATTTTCCCCATCGACGCAGTTAGCTGGGTATAAGACTTGACAAACATCCTATAGTAGCCTGTGTGGCCCAATGTTGCGCACAACTGCTTAACATTCTTGGGATCTCTAAATTCACAATTACTGCTATCTTCATGTGGTCCACCATCATCTGTGCTTACATACTACATGGCCTAGTAAAATTCCAAAAGGCACACAGAATATACATTTCTTCATGTTCAGCGTGATCAGGTATCTGTGACACGTATCTAGCATAAGGCACAGACTTGCAACATGGCGCTTTACCATTCCGAACACAGTCCAGTCATCAAAATATACCTCCAATAATTCATGAATAAACTCCTTGAACGTCACGATTACTACCCTGGTGAAGATCGTGGGTGCATTCTTCATCCCGAATGGAATTACTGTGTACTGAAAGCAACCCCATTTTGTTGTGAAGGTTGTCTTACTACGATCTTTTGGTGTGATATTTATTTGATGGTATCTTGAGAACCCATTAGTGAATGAAAAAGCTTCATGTCCTCTAAAATTTTCTAAAACTTTTTCTGTGAATGGTGTTGGAAACGGATCATGCACACTTGCATCGTTTAGCTTCCTCAGATCGACACATATCCTAATGCACACTTGATTTTTGTAACCAGGATTTTTGGAAAGTTCGGCTAAAGGTATAGGAATCTTGACATGTTCCAATTCCTTTTCAATATTAAAATTGGTCAAAACAATCATGTCAAATGGAAGGGTTTCAATGGATGACTTTGTAGTCTGAGGTGTTGGACTTTGTGTTTGAATGGTTTTCATTGCAAGTTCGATTATAGTGGTGGATTTTGGAGGACTACCAAGACCTGATCTAGGCCTTAGATCATATATTTTATTCAATTTTGCAATTAAAAATTCATAGAATGCTAAGTATTTTGAAAATTTAGCATCTCCTGGTTCTTGTTCAAAAGACTGAGGTGATGATGAAGGAACTATGGACATTTGTACTGCTGATGAATCAATATTATTTATATCTTCAGTGATTAAAGGGCCTGTATCCTGTGACTGTTGATCATCAATCATGAAAGGTGGTTGAATGTTTTGGTCAGACGCTGGTCTTTGAAGAATTTTCATATGAGGAGTTCTTCTAAATTGAGTTTGAGCTTGAGGTCTGACAACAGTTTGTTGAACAATTCTAGGTGATGTTTCAATTTTTGAAATCCTATTAGAAAGGTTCCTAAGCAAATATGTAATTTCATCAATTTTCTGATCTTTAATTTTAGATTTGGAGGAAGATGAATCATTAATCTTAGCTTTTAGTTTTTTTTCTTCTTTTTCTGCTTTAGCTTTGAGTTTTCCAGAAGATGGCTTATTGGCTTCTACCTCTATAGAATTTGTTTGCATGTCTTCTAATGTATTAGAAACTCTTTCTCTTAGCATGACTGCAAAGTCATAATAATATGCTTTGGAAAAGCTAACCTTTGCAGCCACTACTGGTGGTTTACAATCAACAGGCATTTTATGATAGAGTTTGTTAAATATTTTGATGAATTCAACAACAGGTTCACCAGGGTTTCTCTTTAATTTTTCAAATTCAGTAAGGAAGTAAACATGATCTTTCTTTACCCCCCATTGATTTTTGAATATTTTTATGAGCTCATTCCAAGTTCTGATAGAGTCAGCTCTGAGCTGTCTAAACCAGATCCTAACATTTCCTTCTAATTATTGTACAATTATTTTCATATAAACATTTTCCACTTTTATGTTCATATTGTCAACAAAATCTAGGAAGGCTGATACATGATCCTTTGTTGAGGAACATGTTTCTCCATTGAATCTTGGTAGATGTTTTAGATAACCATCAGGAAAATTTACCAAGTTTGCAGGGAGAACTAGACTAGCATACGTAGCTTTCACAATGGTTCAAAAAGCCATAATAGCAGGAGGCGTATAGGGTGTCTGAGTGGATGTTGATGAGGAAGAGGAAGATGGTGAAGATGAAGGAGATGAAGATGAGTCAGTAGGAGTATTAATATGTGGAGGAGAGGGGGGAGACTTCTTTAAGGATTTGAAAGGGGTTTTGATAACCAATTTTTGAACTCCTGGTAGGAAGTCTTCCTTATTTCAAATAAAGGATTCGAATAGACAAAAAATGTCTCTTCAAGATTAGTTGAGGATGATGGAATAGAATAAGGAGTTGGAGTAATAAAATCTTGAGGTTTGAATTCAGGTAAATTTAAAACCAATTCTTGCTTAGATGAAGGTGATTTGATAAGAATAGATGGGACTTGATATGATTCAAGTGACTGTATTAAAAAGGGTGATGGAAGGTCTACTCCTCTGGAAATAAGATCAGAAACCCTAGGAGGTAGTTCAATCCAATCAGGATGGGTTGGTATAAATGAAAATGGATCTACAGATGGAATGCCTTCAGGGTGTAAAGCTAAAGAAGAAGAAGGTGTTCTATGTCCTCTCCTTGAAGAGGCTCCCCTCATGAGTCTTTCTGGGTCTGGAAGAGGGTTAACAATCTCAAAATCAGAACGTGATCTTGTATGCTTATAGGAAGCCAGCTTGGAACAGTGGAATTGCCAAGTGAAATATTTTTACCTATAACCTTATCCTTTATTCACTTTAAAGGAAAGGGAAAATTGTTGCCCTAGGGAAAATTTAACTTTCAGTTCTTCGCTCCTCAGCAACAACGCCAGTCTGATATTGCCCTTTGAGATAACCTAAGGTCAATTGGCTATGCCAAAGAATCTAAAATGTTTTGTTGAATTTAATGGTTTGGAGGACCATTGAATTGTTTAAAAACGGGTTCTTTAAACTTAGAAATATTCTTAATAAAACAAAAGGTTGTTCTTTAAATACATATGGTTATTTTGATTTAAATAAGATGGATAAGTAGAATATAGAGAAGTATAAGTGATTAAATATTCAAACTGAGTATTTAACCATTCATAAGCATAAATCAAGAAAACAATGTTTCCTAGATCAATAGAATATAATAAAACTATTACAGAAACATAGTGCAATTTAAGTTCAAAGAGGAATTTACAATAACAGATAGTCTTGCAAATTAATCTCTTATTTAAATGCAACTTCATAGTAGATTCAAAATGAAATTGAGATTCAATTAAGTTTTCAATCAGATGGCTATAAAAGGATTGAATTATATGAAGAATACATAATGAAAAACATGATGAAAAAAACTCACTGAGAGACAGATGAGTTTCAAAAACATCTACTTGTTGGAAAAATCACATGGCATGGGAAAGGAGAATATAGCTAGCAGATGCGTGTCTGTAGCACATTGACGCAGTTGGCTGGGTGCAGAAAGTACACGTCCTCGAAATAGGGTAGGGTTCATTTTATACCTCGATTACTGCTACAGTAACAAGGGTTTTTTCATTTTACTATGACCATTTATTTTTACCTGCTCCATGGTCGACGCATAGACCTCTTGCAACCATTGCCCGCTCCCCTAGATGCACTCTTGTTATAGACATATTTGGACACTGCAACCCCAATCATATATATCCATAAACCAAGGGCTTTTGAGTCCCTAAAATTGTTGTTTCATACCCTAAAGGAACAAGGTCAGCTGATTACATCATCTCCTAGAAGTTCTCCACAGAAAACTGCTCAGAACTGGTAAACACTAGACCATACAGACTGCTCAATGCAGAGGGTGCGATGCATCTCACCTGCCACATGCAAAAAGTGTGATGCATAATGAAAAGCCCTTCTGTAGGGTGTAATGGGCAAGAGTAGACAAATGGCAGAGATAGTTTGCAAGGTGGATGATCATGGAATCTTCCAAAAACTTCTCCTGTGACACTTGCCTCTCTGAATTCACCCAGGGATGAGTAAGAGATCATTAATCTCCAAGTGGAATCAAGAAATATCAGAGAAAGGACACTAATCAAAATAGTAGAAGTTGAATCACCCCCCTGCAATCATCTATATATGGATCCCTCGTCCCAGAGATCCAAAGGCTAGAATCTTGTATCTTGTAAGGAAGTGATGTTGGTTTCCTGGTGGAATATCATAGTGTTGGATGATCTAAGCTTTTCATGAGGTGAAGAAGGGCTTTCATGCTGGGAGGATGACACTGGGTCAGATCAATGGGTTGTAATCCTCTCTTCTAATATTCACATGAATAAAGTTGTTCAAGTTTTCCTCCACATTCTTGTATGTATGATAATATATGCATTTGTGTGGTCAATATATATGTAGTCCTATATTTTTTATGATTGTAGATCTCTGCACTTTGAAGGTATTATGCTGCTTTGACTTTACAAGTACTCTTTGAAGCAGAGTGATCAAGGAAATAGTGGCAAATATCCCTGAAAGGGGAGAAGGGACATGCAAGGAACCAAGCGAAAGATTGAGGTTGGTATTCTTTGCTCTTCTCCTATCTACTTCTCGTAAAGGAAAACGGAAGTAACTTTAATTTGTTTGTTTCTAAGATAGCTACCCATCTTAGTGGGACTAGCAGCTCTGCATAGATACTAGGTATCCCGATAACAAAATGGCGATTCCACTGGGGAGCGAATAGCTTGTTTGCTTGTCTATATTTGTTTGCTTTATAAACTTACAGAGGGAGCCTGAAGTCAAGCCAGCTAGCCTTTGAATTGCATTTGCTATGAAAGTGCAAAGTAGATCAATGCTACTTCATTCTATCTCCAGGTTTTGTTTATAAACTGGACAATTGATTTACAAACATCCTAATTTCCCTGGTGGTGGCTCAAGTAGCCTCATTAGATCAGTCCCTGTGATTTGTATTTACTGACTATCATTAGCTCGGCCTAAATCCCTGAACTAAGCTGCAAACTGTGACCAAGAACCTAGTTGAAGTCTCGTCCCTAGACCATCGCACCTTCTCCTCTTGGGAATCTGGATGCATTGCACCTCCCGTGTGCAGTAGGTGAGATGCATCACTCTTTCCCTGTGTTACAGGTGCGATGATCAGATAAGACCTCTTCTGCATCCATATTTTGGTTTTTTGTTCACTTTATTCAGCTTTATTCAGGAGTTTTGTTATCTGTGATCAGTATACCACTGTGGAAACTCCCTTCCTTTGCATGATTCAACCTCCATAGTACAAAGAATTGTAAATGTTTTTATGTATTGTTCGCCATTTACGGTTCTCTTTTACAAATAAGTAACGTAATCAAACTGTCGTCTTTTGATTTGGAAGTGTCGCAAGTGTCGTTTTCAATTAAAGAAAAGAATCCTACTATTCTTGATGGTTGATTACACTATTACTCTTGTATTGGATTTGAATTAATAGTTGTTCAAGTGTCAAAAGCAGTTTTCAATTCAAAATCACAAAGTGTCATCATTATCTTCCTTTCGTCTTTTGAAAAGAAAATCGTTAGTACCGTCGCTTGAAACAATTCAGATTTGTACTTAGCCTTCTTTTTGTCATTCACACATTAAGAAAGTGAAAACAAATACATGCATATGCATTTGCATTTAGACTGCTTGTTGATTCTAATTTAGGATAATGCATCTAGTGTGTGCTCTCTTCTCTATGTTGAAAGAACCCCGCTTCTCTTTCCTTAGTAGCTAGGATTTTCATTGCAAAAAGAATATTAAACGATTGTTTATCATCTTAGATTGCATTTTAGGAATTGTATATCTACATCACACGGTGAACCTGAAAGGAAAACTTCTTAAGAAAGATCAAATGTAAAATAAATTCAATGAACATAAAAACTCTTTGGAAACTAACGCACAACATTTAGAAGTCTATGCTAGAGACGTATTCCGGCATCGTAAAGCCTGGTAACTATCACTTTCATTGTAGGTTGGGTGATTCCTCCTCTTTGAGACGATAAGTGCCAGTACGAACTTGTGCTCCCATGTACCGTCAAGTATATATTGGGAGACCACAATAGGCTATATCCTTTATCCTTAGGAAGCCGTGTCTGCCGCCCTATCAATAGCAATGCACTGAACACAGCATTCGGGAAGATTGATTGCCGTACCATAAAAAGTATTCTGCAGTTTTGCGATTGGTTTGGTAATCCCTCTGTCTAGATTTCCAGAGTAGTCTCTTTCATTCCTTTTCAGACTCCTTAAAGGAAAAGGTCCATCTGAGCACTTGTCACTTCAGGCTCATTAAAAATCAAAGGCGACTAGAGTCATCTTTAGCTTTTTCTCGACTCTTAAAAATTGAAAAATCAAGTTGTGTCAAAGTGTTTAAAATTTATTTTAATCGGAATAACATCATTGTTCCCTCGTTGGTCTTAGGTTGAGAAAAATGGAGTCCACCAACCAAGGATTTCCCCTTAAGGGAAATCCTAGTCCTTTCTCCTCTTGGGGAGATGTTGGTGCACCTCATATGGCCACATTGTCCCTCCCAGGACTGAAAATCAGCTTGCCAATATGGCTCTTCTCAACCTCTGTCATTCAAATCACCACGATTCCTGAGCAATCAAATCAGCAACTAGATGATACTAGAGTTACCCCCCAACCTTTTGCTTCACTTGTTTCTCCCTCCCCTCCTTCCTCTTCACTTGGTGAAGTTGGTAAATCTAAAAACCAAGTAACTGAGAAGAAGAAGAAAGGGAAGGAGAAAAAGAAGAAGGAGCCAAAAGAAAAAAGGGGCAACCATGCATCATCTAGCGAAAATCCACACACTACACCATCCAAGCCTAAATCTCCATGCGTCATTTGCAAAGTAGAACACTATCATTGAGATTGTCCTTACATCCCTCAGATCTTAAGGGACTGGTCTCCTCGTTTGCACAATCCATTGTCATCAACCTGTGACAATCGTGTTGAGAGTACACCGTCAACTAGTGAAAACGAAGTCTCTGGAAAGAAAGGAAAATGTAAATTTCCTTGCAAACTATTTGAAGGCAATCATGTCGTCCACTATTGTCCCTTCCTAGACGAAGCTAAAAGAGTCTTGGATAACCATCTTGCTTCACCTCTACGGCTTCCTCCTGGGTACAAGAAACTCTTTCCGAGTCCATCGCTAATTGAAAATCCGACTGACACAACTTTGTGGTCGGTCGAAGCATCTATCATTGAGGATAAACCCTCTAGATCCACACCAGATGAAAGTCAAAAGGTCGAGGTGGCAGTCGACCCGGTCTTGTCTTCGGAAGGTCCATCCTCAGATGATATAGTCACTGAAGAGAATGAGGATGACACCGTTCAAATTCTTTTCGTAAACACAGACTCCGATGAACATGGGGGAAACTTACCCGTTCCTTTACCATAGGAAGGAAGTTTTTCAGGGTCATATCTAGCCGTTTATTTGGTCCCACCTTCGAGCAACCTAGTCATTTCCTTCAATTGGAATCTACTAGGCAGACCCCATTTACCGTCTAATGTACCATTTCGAATCATTGTACGAGCTTACAAAATGGTCATGGTCAGTACCCTCATAGATGAAGGGGCTTCTATGAGTATCCTTTGCTCAACTGCTTGGAAAGTGCTTGGTTCGCCATCGCTTCTACCTAAGATGGGAAATCTAACAAGCTTCGACAAAGGAACCAGTTGACTGATAGGGATCCTTCCAAGTTTGCCTATAACTTTGAGAGGGAAACCGTGTATCTAAACGTAATGGTAGTCCAAGGACCTTTAGATTATAATCTACTCCTTGGGCGTGACTGTATTTATAGCATGGGAGCCATTGTCTCCTCACTCTTTTGAGTAATGTGTTCGCATGAAGGCTGAGTGGTCCAGCTCATAGACTAGCTTTCATTCCCCGGCTCACACATAGCTAATAGTCAAATTCCATCCCTAACTGGTCTTTTCATGCAAGGAATGTCTCATCAATCTCCAGTCCGTCCACCTGAAGAACACGAGTAATTCAGTGGCCATGACTGAAACCCAGGGGGCATGCACCATGGTCTGCTTCGGCAGGGAAACTTTGGGTATAGGGTAGGTTTCTGCGAAGGATATATGACTAGTCTGACACCCATCTGTTAAGGAAAATTGGATTAGAATGGAATAAGATTCCATCGTCAAGGTTAGGTGGTTGGAGCTAGAATCACCTTTGTCCAAATGGACTAAGCTAGGAAGTGTTTATGTCTGCTATGCGGATGGAAACTATCTTTCAACTGCGAGAACTTCTATATGGTAGCCTGGAAACTCTATTTCACTATACCTGGGGACATGCAAACCTTTTTGCATGCAAGTGAAGAGCAACCATCTATTTTCTTAGTTTGTAGAATCTCAACCCTTTAAACTCGTAGGATTGGTCGTTCCTAGCTTACATAAAGAAAGGATACGGAGCAAAGCTTTGAATGGTGCAAGGTCCATAAAAATGGAATCTATTAATGAGACATCCTTATCATACGACTGGCACGAGCTGTTTTTATGTGAAGTTCAAGCTATTTAAAAATTAAACCTAAGCAATGAGAAAATGTTCCCCCAAAGTTTAAGCTCATTAAAAAATGAACCAACCTCCAGTAAATAACCATTGTGAATGCATTATCATTAGCTTTTTGAGCCCTGGTCGTGTTCTTACCATCACCGCCACTCTGTTTTAGCCGATCATACGCCTCCAATTGATTGTTTACCCTTTTGAGGAACAACTGCAACAAGTGATTCTGTTAGCCATCCTTGTGACACTGTTGTGATTGGAAAATTCCAAACCTTACCTGGAATTAGCAGCTACCCGAAAATATCACTCGTTTGTAAAAAACGAGTCTCTTTTAAGCTCTTTTCATCTGACTCGTAAAATATGAAAAGATTGCCAACCAATTGGCCTCTCTAGCTCGTTAAATCTATTGGAAGTGTTATCCATCCTCTAGATTTTAATCTTTTTGGACCTGAGGGATTATTACACAAAAATATCGAGCACTTGTTTTGTTCGGCTCGTTAAAACTATCGAAAATTCATCCCTTTCGTATTATTTTATACTTTTTCGGACTTAAGGGATTATATGGCGAAAAAGGATTACTAGAGTTTCATTTCCATCCCTTTTCAGACTCTCTAAAATTGAAAAAGGGTCGAGTTGTCTTTTTCGTTAAACTCATTAAAACCAATAGCGACAAACTTGTCCATAGAGACAAGAACGAGTTTCACTGTCGCTAGGCTCGTTAAAACATAGTGATGGGTTTGCCTGAAGGGAAAATTATAGAACAAGCATATGTTATCCTCCTCAAGCTTGATAAAAATAAAGAGGTACTGATCAGCAATGACTGGGGAAAATCGGGAAGAAAAATTGAAGAAACTTAATTGATAGCGAGTCGCTCTTAAACATGACACTTTCACTCCATCACCATGATTGAGTCAGGTTGGGTTATTCCGTTCACCGGTCATACTACCATTGGTCTGTCATACAATCCATCTTTTCGGTTAACGCTACCAATCCATTCCAGTGTTGTCGATATGTTCAAGAGAAGTCGATCAGATAATTCACCAACCCAGCTTGTGTCTCACCCGCTGCAATACCTTCACACTTCATTCTTTCATGACCGCCACCCTGAACCCTGTATCATCAGATCGTTTTCACCTCCACAAAATCATTTGCTCTGTTTCGTGTCGTAGATGTGGGATTGATTAAGGCCCTCCTACGACGGGTCACTTCTTGTCGATGACAGCTCATTATCCAAGAAGTCGACCTAGGAACAACACTTTTAGTACTTTGAAGCTTGCATGCCTCAATGGAAAGTTTCTCACTTCTAGCGACAGTTTTACATCAATGGCCTTCGACCGAAAGATTTTGCATGGTGTTCGATGCCAAGTCCCATTTTCACACCACACGAATTGTACTGTAGTACCTTGAGGGTCATCATCATTATTGGTGATTCCTCTCGTGCCTGTTAACAACTTACATCATTGGCTGGTAATCAGGCGATGTCTTTCCATGTTCGACTCCAGAACATTTTTCACATGGATCGACTTGTACTTCGAGCAAAGATTGGATGATTTTGAAGACCCCGGATCTAGTTTCATCCATCCGAGCTGCAATATATTTAGAAAAATAAAGACATAAAATGTACATCATTGCTGCACAGATGATCATCCGAATCAAAGGATGATGGCTCTATCAGAATCATCAGCCTGCCACACAGACTGTTGTCTGTCCTATGTACATGAAAATGAATTTATAAAGCTGAGAACAGGAATGCCCGCCTCAGCTAGATCATGAAAATGTTATGAAGATAATTTATTTTATTGTATCTTATTACAGGTCGCCTTCCAGTTCAAAAAACCTCAGATCCTCATGATAAAGCATTTCACCCGACATCAAAGATTTACGACCTCATACTTTAGGGGGCAATTGTTATAGAAATATTTGGGCACTGCAACCCCAATCATATATGTCCATAAACCAAGGGCTTTTGAGTCCCTAAAAGTGTTGTTTCATACCCTAAAGGAGCAAGGTTAGCTGATTACATCATCTCCCAGATGTTCTCCACAGAAAACTGCTCAGAATTGGTCAAAACTAGACCATACAGACTGCTCAGTGCAGAGGGTGCGATGCATCTCACCTGCAAAATGCAAAAAGTGTGATGCATACTGAAAAGCCCTTCTGCAGGGTGCAATGGGCGAGAGTAGACAAATGGCAGAGACAGTTTCCAAGGTGGATGATCATGGAATCTTCCATAAACTTCTCCTGTGACACTTGCCTCTCTGAATTCTCCCAGGGATGAGTAAGAGATCATCAATCTCCAAGTGGAATCAAGAACTATCAGAGAGAGGACACTAATCAAAATACCAGAAGCTGACGCACCCCCTACAATCATCTATATATGGATCCCTCATCCCAAAGATCCAAAGGATGGAATCTTGTATCTTGTAAGGAAGTGTTGCTGGTTTCTTGGTGGAATATCATAGTGTTGGGTGATCTAAGCTTTTCATGAGGTGAAGAAGGGATTTCACGCTGGGAGGATGACACTGGGTCAGATCAATGGGTTGTAATCCTCTCTTCTAATCTTCACATCAATAAAGCTATGCAAGTTTTCCTCCACATTCTTGTATGTTTGATAATATATGCATTTGTGTGGTCAATATATATCTGGTCCTATATTGTTTATGATTGTAGATCTCTGCACTTTGAAGGTGTTATGCTACTTTGACTTTACAGTTACTCTTTCCAGCAGAGTGATCAAGGAAAGAGCGGCAAAGATCCATCAAAGGGGAGAAAGGACAAGCAAGGAACCAAGTGAAAGATTGAGGTTGGTATTATTTTCTCTTCTCCTATCTACTTCTCATAAAGGAAAATGAAAGTAACTTTAATATGTTTGTTTCTAAGATAGCTACCCATCCTAGTGGGATTAGTAGCTCTGCATAGGCACTAGATTTCTCGATAACAACTCTCCCTTTTCAATTACGACATGCAGCTAACATTTTGATTTTAACTGTCATCGATGGACATAGATCTTGTTTACTACTCGGAAGAACCGCTGGAGGGCTCCATCTGGACGACCCCGCATTCTGTCAAGAAAGGTCCGCATTCATATAACAATGGGCTGGATGAGACCATATCTGGTCTCCCCTCATTTTCTGGCCCTACGGATCACTCGGTGATACTGCCGAACGACCTCCCGCCCTGACATCCCTATCCACTCCCTTTCCATCTCCATCCTCTCTAGGGTTTGCAACGGGCTACATCAACCCTAACCCTTAGTTTCCATGCCTTGGGCAAACCTCCCATCCTCCCCAGTCCGCTATTTCCCTTGCTCCACCAGTTACATCCTGCCCAGTGGTCCCCTTGATTACGTCTCACACTTATGTTTCCCCTTTCGGCTGTTTCACTAACATTCCCCCTTTATCGGACGCCCTCCCTGCCGACCCAACCCTAGCCCCGAGCTCCCCCTAAACCTGAGAACATCTCTGATCGTCGGGAGGACATTACCACTGGAACAAGGCCTCATAGGAAATCTAGATGCTTTAGGTCAAAAGTCATTGATACTTTTCTCAAGCTCGAAGAGGACATCCAGTTGGGTGATATAATGGATTTTGTAGATAGGGTCTTAGTTAGAAGAATTCGAGGAAGGAACTACACGGTGGCACGCTTAAAAAAATGGGTCTCAGAGGTCTGGGGGCACCACTTAGCTGACCTTCCAATAGTTCAAACCTTCGTGAAGGGGTGGTTTTCCCTACATTTGACCAGACCAGATCACACGAACTAGGTCCTATCATCATACTGGCATTTTGAGCATGTCCTTTTCCTCCTGAAGCAATAGTCATCACTGTTTGATTCGAATATAGAACAAATAAGCATCAGCCTGATCTGGATCAGATTACCAAGGCTCCCGTTACACTTCTGGTCCGAAGACATTTTCCGTTGTATCAGGAACTCACTTGGCACACACATGGAATATGATAAATCCTATCTATCCACTAGCAAGATGGCATACGCTAGGGTTATTGTGCATATGGACACCAGGGGAGGTTTACATGAATATATTACCATACAATGGAGAACATTCACTTGGAAGCAGCCACTAGATTATGAAGGACTACCCTACAGATGTCAAAGATGCCACAAGGTTGGACATGTATACAGGGATTTCCCCCTGATCGACAAAAGGGGCCATCAATCAGTGGGAAAAGACCAGGTCACTTGTAATCCTCGGGAATAATCTCAAACAACCATGGAAGTGGAAGAACAGCCACACCAAATCCCAGCAGATGTAGACAAGGCGCACGATAAAGAAGCAAGGAAGGAGCATGGGAAAGATCCACTCCGGCCTCCCTCTCCACCTCTGACAAGATCTCGGACGACTATAGGGGACGTTGACTCTACGGGGAGTAGAACTCAGCTGCTGATCACTTATCCAAGGAAGCAGCACTCAGGGATGATGATACTTCGTTGATATGCGAGGAAAAGGATGGTGTTGCCTACAACACTATCACAGACCTTTCATAGACCTAGAATCCATCTGAAGCATCATGCAAGGGACTGAATATTTTTGTTAATGCGTTTTCCTTATTCTGTAAATATTTATTTAGAACTTATGTTATAGCACCATATCCTCTCTGCGAAGAGGCCAATAACTCTCTTTTTCGTTGGTCTCTAATTTATCTCGCTTCCTGTGCGGAGGAATGCACAAAAGTTTTTATCTTTTTAGTTGAACAGGCAATGCCTCACTTAAGTAATACTCAACATATACAAAATATAATTTTCTCCTATAATGAAAATTACGACTTTTTCCACGGGAAAAAACAAACTCACTGAGAGACAAGCCATATGACGTAAATCCATAATCTTTTATTAAATATAAAATGCTCGAGCTTAGTACAAATTTGTGTGATAAGTGGTTCAAGGGTGAAACCCTAAATATGTTGACATAATGAAGTATTTAAACAAAATACAAAATATTACAATAAATTCCTAAGTGACATGACATTCTATTATTACTTAAAACTAACGGAAACATAAGTAATTCGATCAAAAAGAATGAATCTAAACATCTAGCCCTGTTTTGAAGGAAAGTTGTTGCTGAGTTGCCACTATTCAGGTGATGCGTTGGCAAAGTTGATATGTCCTTTAATCCTGAAATCCATACAACTTTTCCTACCGTTCTTCATCTGGAATTTCTATCTTAGTTACCCTATGGTAGATTTCATCTACCTTAGTATAACGAGAAAAAGTGGGTTTTACAGTGAAAATATGTTTTATCTCATGTTGAATAAAACATATGTTGTTGATGGATTCGTAAAACGCCCTGCCTGTCATGAAACCTTTGATGTTGGAGGACTTGGCTGTGTCCATGGCAATGTCTTGAATCTTCCTGAAGTATTCTTCCTTGGTCATTAATTTATGATTGATCACAAACGGTGAAGGAAGACCCTTCTTGTTCAATGGATCAATCCTTGTGAAAAATCTATTGACTGCTACTTCAAGAGTGTGACACTTCTCTATCAACTGCACTACTAAGTTCTTTCTGGTCAGAACTTTCTTCACCTCTATAATAGTTTCAGTCATGTCATCCACTCCTAGATCATTTAGTTCATACCTATTTTTAGAATTAATAAACTTTATAATGATGTTGATTGTAGCAGGTATCTCTCCCACTTGAGCATTTATATTGGCAATTGTTTGATTTACCTTTTCCATCAACTCCTTTTGCAAAAAATAATCTGGATACATGGCCATATTTCATCCATATCCTCAATGGTGTTGTTCCATATAATTTCCTTGACATTACCCAGAGTGTGGCCAATGGAAGACTTAGTTGCTGACTATTTCCATCTTTTGAGCTCTTTGAAGCTCTGCTGCATGAAAAATCTCAGATTCCTTTTGATGATCCTCAAGAAGTTTCACTTAGTCATGCAATTTCTTAATTTCTTCATTCTGTATAAGCATATTTTGGACTGCATTGGCTAGTTGATCTGTAGCATCTCCTGCACTTGTTGTAGCTGGTATGGCTATAAGAATGACTATGATAGGAAGTGCTTCTAAAGGGGCAATCTTTTTAGAAGCTTTCTCCTTTTCCTTGATCAATTTCTCCATCTTTGAATACATTTCCTTAAGTTTTGCAGTCTGCTCCATGATGAGTTTCATCATATCTGCATTTTGAGTCTCTATCTCTGCAATATCCTTAGCTAGAGGATCTTCAGTAGCTGGCAGTTTTAATTGCTTCCTCAATGTTGTTATGTCCAAATTCTTGTTTTTGACTAGCTCCTCTAAAGCATTGATGTTTGCAGGATCATAACCCAGTTTCATTACCAAATCCTCCAAGGTTTTATTCTTGGTGTCTTTGGCAAGAGAAGAAACTTTCTCCATCTTTAGATGTGACTGGACATTTGTTAGTGTAACCTATAATTTGGACAATGCCATGGTTGTCTTAATGACAGTAGAGAAAATCATTTCCCCAGTCTGATTATGCATCTCCATTTGGTCAATGGGGTGTATATCCTTGACATTAAACTCAAAAGATGTATTTTTGTAGTCTGATGCTCCCTTGGGCTGAGGAACTTGTGCCTGGAGGAATGCCATCTTCATTTTCCCCTTCTCTGATTCAAAGGCTGATAGCAGCTTGCTTTGGGCTCCAGAAGTCTGCTTCTAGAACTGGTTGTAAGTGTTAATCTTCAGGGCTTCATTTCTGACTTTTATTTCCTTGAAGATATCCATTATGCTCTTATCTGCCTCGCCTGAAGTAGATGTACCTATTTGCATTATTTTTTATTTCCCTTTTGAAGTTGAAGAGGTAGTAGGAGACTATGTAGACTTATCACCCACTAATGAAGAAACAAGTGGCTCATTACTGGTGATAATGGTCTGCTTCTCTGAATCTTTGGTAAGGCTTAGTCTAAAACTAAGCTTAGCCTTCTTTGTGTACATAATTTTAAACCCCACACTGAAAATATGATTCCCTAAAGGGGACTCTTCCTCTCTTCTCCTCTTGGTTGTCTTCTCATGCATGGTAGGAGTCTACACTGTTGATGATGAGACCTGATGTTCTTCTACCTCGAGTAAAGTGTTCTCAACCCACTCTAGCTGATTTTTGTATTTTTCTATTTATGGCCTGGGTGTGTGAAAGTAAGGAGTAGGCTTGGTTTCTATCCTTAGTTTAGAAATGATCCCTAATGGATCATAAGACCAGGTAAAACTGAGATTGAACTGCATTTCCTTCAAATTCTTATCTTCCTCTTCCCCTATTGCCCTGTTGTTGCAAATGAAAGGGCCAACCTATGTTTTTATCTTAAACCAGGATGTTTTCATGGCAACAATGAAGTGGATTTCATCCATATTAATGATCTTCCTAATGTATTCTAAGGCAAAAATCCTCATCGAGAGGAATTTTGGTAGCTTGTAAGGTGGGAGCTCACATCCAAATATCCTTATTTCTGAATAATTTTCATACAGGTAAAAGTGCCCTGTCTGAATTTGATCTGACAGCTGCAAGACCCTTTTGATATCTTCACTAATCCTCGATTATATTCTACTGTTCATGAGACCTATTGTTGGGTGAACAAACATCTCTGTAAATTGTTTATAAGTGTACTCATTTTTCTCTTTCATGACCAGAGTAATCCAAAATATGACTGATTGCTGGTTTCCCTTCTCATCCAGCTTTTGCAAATATAGGTTAATATTATCCCCCTAAAAGTATAGGAACATATAGACTAAGATATAGGCATATTTGAATACCTCCTCAGTTGGAAATCTAACAAGTTGCTGATGAATGGAATCTGCAAGAAAATGGTTGAAATTAAACACAATTGAGGGTTTAGCATCAACAAAGAAGATGGACAAAAATCCTATAATGGCCTCATCTACCCATTGGTCAAAGTAATAGCCAAGAAGGTAGGAAACAACAATGATAATTTTCTTGGCTCTCTCGGGGAATATGGAGGAGGGATAAGGAGGATTTTTCTTTGGTAATGCAGCATCTTGTGTCCAAAATAGTTCAAGAGTTTGAGATTTCTTGGCAAAGTCTTGTTTCTGGTATATTTAAACCAGTGCTTCATAAGAAAATGGGTAGCATTGTCTACTGTGGGGGCTTGCATCATCTGACCAATGACCTAAGGGGTTATGGTAAACAAAATTTCTTCACTGGGGGTGACTATGGTGCTTTGGCTTGGCAAGTATGAAGCATGACATTTTCTGATTAAATCAGGGGCGTTGTGGGTACGAGGAAAGATGTAGTAAGGTAGGTTTGATTCCCATAGCTGGATATCATCTGATTTATCAATATATTTGTCCTCTAGCCAGCAGTACATCTCAAAGTGGTCAAGTTCACAAAGTGTCTCATGAGTTTTGTAGTCTCTGTCATCCATAGGGACATGGTGAAGATCTACAAGAGGATAGGTTAGAGGATTGGAAATTTCCTCTAGTCCTTTGTCCTTTGGAGGCATCTTAGCTATGGTTGAGAGCACGAGTGAGAAATGGATTGGGAGGAGACAATTCAAAGACAAAATTCAGGTTCTGGAGACAGGAACAAAAGGAATAAACTGGAAATGATAAGACAGATAGTGTCACTGGTGATTAACAGTGTCAGGGTTGAGTCTAGTGAGTTGTAATTGAATCAATTAGCAGCGATAAAACATGAATTCAGTAACATGTTGATAGATGGGGAGGAGGTTTATGTAGCAATTTGGTTTTCTATTGGTGGTGTGGGTCCGTTGAATTAACGACTAAGACAATTGAATGCTTAATTGGTTAATTCTGGAGGGAATGAATGTGATTTGATGGAGTTTAATGAATAGATGAGGTGGCAGAAGGTGAATGGCGGGAGCACAACGGTCAGGTGAGCAGTATCGAGAGTAATGGAATTGACTTTGCAGGGGGGGTGAGTGTTTTTTGGTTTCACTCATGGGGGTCTGAAATGCTGAGAAGTTGACACATAAGGGTGGGCAAGGTTTCGTATACTGCCCATTTCAGACCTCCCCCCGATGGTAAATCTCAGATGGTGAGGGGGGACCGAAATCACATGTGGGCCATCGGATGTGGGAAGATGGGCGGAGATGGATTATGACATGGTGGGGAATTAACCATGAAGTGACAAGATTGCTCGGTGGGGTCGGGAATTGGTTTAATGTAATGTTGGGGAATGCGAGATATAAGAGGGGTATTAAACTTAGGGAAATGAGAATGAAGGGAAGAATGAGCGGAGGGGTAATATGATTTGGGATTTTAACACTTAGGGATATGATTAATACCCAAAATTAATACATAAACCTTTAGAGTAAGCCTTTACTCTTCTGTATTTTTTTTCTGCACATGAAAACACATTTGATGTTTGATTGTGATGCATTTATACTAGCAGCCTGTGCATTTACAAAAACATAAAATGAAGCCTTTCTCTTCTTTTTAGTTCCTTCACATTTTATTTTCCTTTGCTTTCTTTATTTAGGGCAACTACCACCTAACATTTTATGGATATGGATGCCTATAAAACATCAATTTTTTCCTAACGTTTTAACTTTTCTTTCTTTTTGCATTCATATCCTAACTTAACATTTTAAAGTTATTTTGATTAATATACTAACTTTTCAAAAATAAATAATATTACAAGACCCTCCATTTTTTTATCATAAATGCATCTTTGGCGATAGATATCCAAATATTTTCACCATAAATGTCGCCTACCTGCTCCTCCTCATGGGATTTTTTCTATCCAATCATGAACATTGACTTCAACGGCTAGTTTTGGACATGGTTGTGTGGTACCAACCCCCATGGCACAAATCATCCATCATAGCTTCTTTTGTCGCAGCTTCTTCGGTTGTGCCCCTTGCGTATTTCATGAAACCTCCTTACTGCCTTCTCTTCTTCTTCGGGAAGTGTAGTTTATAGTCGTACTCTCCCTTGCAATTGCTTGGAGCACTAAGACTGTCCTACTATCATGTAGTGATTGCACAAGGGCAGGATCCCCTGTACACATCATCAACTGACTTCTATTCACCCTTCCAGGGAACAATTCACCATTCAGCTCTGTGAGTTGAACTGCACCACCATCTATTATTTCCATAATAACATATGGGCCCAACCAGTGCATTTGGAATTTTCCCGGAAACTTTGTGAACTTACTATCATAGAGAAGAACCAAATCGTTCACCTTGAAAGTGCACAACTTAATATTCTTATCATGTCAGGCCTTCTCACATTCCTTTTGCACTTGTTGGTCAAATCTGACAAGAAATTGGTCTTATTCCAACTCTAGTAACTATGCGAGGTGCTCCTCCATGGTCTCGCAATCAACCATCTCAGTCAATGTTGTGATCCGTATACTTGGCACAATATACTCCATCGGCATGACTGCTTTTATCCCATAGACTAGTCTGAATGGGGTTTGTCCTATTAGCTTCTTACATGTCGTCCTATAGGCCCATAGGACTATAGGTATGTGTAGATCCCAATCGTCCCTATTCACGTTACAAACCTTTGTCAATGCATTCTCTAGAATATTATTGAACGCTTCCATTGTACCATTGGCTTGGGGATGATAGGGCATACTCTTTTAATGGTACACCTGGAATTATTCAAGCATCACGATGATTGTTTCATTCAGGAAATGCGTATCCCTATCACTCATCAATACCTTATGGTACCCAAACCATGTTAAGACATAATCAAATAGGAACTTGGCAGTGGTAGTAGCAATACAATCTTTCGCCAGTTGTTCTTCTGCCCATCTGGTTAAGTACTATGTCGTACTAATAATGTAGCACGAGCATGTCTTCTTTCCTAGTGGTTGTACCGGACCTACAAAGGCAATTGCCCATTTATCAAATACTTGTAACGAAACCTAAGGTTTTAAGGGTAGTTCATCTCTTTGTGAAGGCTTTCTCATTCTTTGACAAGCATCGCATGCTTTACAAAATTCCTTAGAGTCTTTATGCATTGTCGACCACCATAACCCTGTGTGCAGAATATTCTGTGTGGTCGCTCTTCCTGCATAGTGTCCTCCCGCAACTCCTCCATGTGCTTTAGAGAGGATACGAGCATGCTAAAACTCTAGAACATATCAGCAAAATATTACATATATTCCCATCTTATACAAATGTCCCACTATAACAGAGAAATCAACAACGCAGACCACTAGTTCCTTCTTTTGTTGAGTAGAATACCCTTCTGGAGCTATTCGAGGAGTCAAAAACTGAATTATATTTGCAAAATGATCATCTGCAATGCACATAGAGAAGAGTTGTGCCTCCAACAATCCTTCTTCCAAATTGGTTGGTTCTTCACCTGTCTCAATTTGGCTCAAGTGATCCAGTCCTGCGATTAATTGTCCAAGATTCACTATTACGTCAAAGTCATACTCTTGGAACAACAATAACCACCTACAGATTCCCCCCCCCCGAGCATAGGCTTGTTTACTAGGTACTTGAGAGCAGATTGATCTGTGTACATTTGAAATGTGCACCCAACAAATAATGTTGAAACTTTTATAGTGCGTAGACCATAGCCAGCCCTTCACGCTCTGTAGTGGAATCATTCTTTTAAAAGTTTCCTACTGAAAAATGCTATTGGATTATCAATATCACCTTCGCCAGGCTGGGTCAATATCGAACCCAATGCAATACATGAGGCATCTACATGCACATGGAATTCTTTCTTCCAATCCAAAAATACTAAGATGGGCATAGTCACAATCTTGTCCTTTAACACATCGAGACTATGTTGACACTGCTCATCCCAATGAAAAGTTGCATCTTTCATTAATATTTTCTCCATCAGCGAAGTTATCTGGGCATAAGACTTGATAAACTTCCTATAGTAGCCTGTGTGGCCCAAAGTTGCGCACAACTTATTAACATTCTCGGAAGCTTCTAAATTCACAATTATTGCTATCTTCGTAGGGTCCACCATCAATCTGTGCTCCCATACTAAATGGCCTAGCAAAATTCCAAAAGGCACACAGAATATACATTTCTTCAAGTTCAGTGTGATCTGGTATCTGTGACACGTATCTAGCATAAAGCGCATACTTGCAACATGGCACTTTACCAATCCGAACATAGTCTAGTCATCAAAATATACCTCCAAGAATTTATGAATAAACTCCTTGAACGCCACAATTACTACCTTGGAGAAGATCGTGGGTGCATTCTTCAGCCCGAATGGCATTACTGTGTACTAAAAGAAACTCCATTATGTCGCAAAGGTTGTCTTACTACGATCTTCTGGAGGGATCTTTATTTGATGGTATCCTGAGAACCCATCACTGAATGAATAAGCTTCATGCCCTCCAACACTTTCTAAAACATTGTCTGTGAATGGTGTTGGAACCGGATCATGCCCACTTGCATCATTTAGCTTCCTCGGATCTATACGTATCCTAATTTCACCTTATTGTTTCTTTTCCTGGAAAACATTGGGCTTAACCAATCAGACTCTTCTACCGGCTCGATAATTCCGACCTCCAGCATTTTGTCCTGTTCCTTGTGCACCTTTTCTTTATAATTTGGATTAAGCCGATAACATCTCTGCTTTATAGGCTTCGCATCAGGTTTCAAAGTAATTTTCATAATGCCCAAGTCTCCTGCAATACCCTTCAGGTCCGTGAACTTTGTTGGGAATAGATCCTGGTATTCGCGCAGCAGTTTAGCCACCTTATCGACTGTATCTTCCTCCCAATAGTCTCCTATCCTCGCAAACTTAGGCTTCGCATTGGATCCAATATTTACTTTCTAGGTTTTCAACGACTATGTTACATTAGGGTTCTTTGTCTGAGGTCCTTCAACCTCGCATTGACCTTCATTTTCTAGAGTGTTGATTTTCTTGGATCATCCTCCTCTTCTTTAGCAATCATATTGTAGCATTCCAATGCGTGGTGCAGCTGTGTACTCTAGTCTGTATGTACCCATTCTTGAGGCTCTTCAGACATTCTAAACATAATGGCCTTAATTTCTTCTAACACCTCATCAATGCATTCAAATCCATCCTCAAAGCTGAAAGTTAATAATAAGATTTCCCACAGAATATCCCATTCATTCATTCCAGGGCGTATCTCTGTTTCCAATTACCAATTCATGGGAATAGTGTCTAAGGTATGGAAGAAAACATGAACCCACTCTGGTTGAGGTTCTTCACCCCAAGCCTTATTCCACCGTGCTAGATGTTCTTCACCCCAAGCTTTATTCCTTGTGCGTACCCCACCATCAGGTAGACGTAGCACGCATTGCCAATTCAAGGGCCTGAAATCGATGCTCCTCAGGCACCTCTCTTTTAAATTCATCCAAAAATAGATTAACATCATTCAAACCATCATAGTGCGGAAGCTTTCTTACCTATGTAGATACACATCGCATTGATTTGAACATCATATTGTAGCACAATGTAGATACTTCATGCAACTAATTCTGCTAGTGCTCGAGTTCTTCATCCGATTCTAAGGTACAAGAACTATCTTTGTCCCATGTAACTCGTCCATGGTTCATATGATTGATCCAATCTTTTTCTCGCGTCGTGATCTTGTATATTTGGTCTAGATCATCATCATCCTCCACAAATTTGCGAAAAGGTTCAGTATGGTGTGGTCCTTCCCCAAGGTCCAGTGGCACAATAACCCTGAGTGCCTTCCTCTCAAATTTGATCTTCCACTTCCACTTCTTCAAGTTAATCGTCACATCCATGTTAAAGGCCCAATCAATTCCTAGTAGTGCAGGATACAAATTGTTGTCATCTACGATTTCTATTACTTCAAAATCCGCTATAGCACTTTCTCCTTCAATATCAACTGTTACCCCATATAGTCACCCCAAAGGAATAATCTTTTATTGATTGTCCATGCATAACTGTATAGCAAACCATTGTAGCGTAGGTCTCCCCATCCTTTCCCAAGTTTTTTTAGGCAGTACATTTTCATCAAACCCTAGATCCAAGATTACTTGATCCATTTCATACTCTCCTATATACGTGGTTAGCCTCATCTCATGCCCTGTCCACTTCTTATGATTACCTAGCTTCCTTACAGTGCGTCGTTCTGAAGGAACCTTAATCTTACCCACACAATTTTCTCTTAATTCTTGCATACCTTCTACTGCATTCTTATCATGCAAAAAATTCATACAGGTCTTCAGGAAAGTAGCTAATAGTGAAGGATCCAAATCTTGCACTTCATTGTTCTCAGCTTCTTAACTCCTAGAAATAGAAGCTTTAGCGAAATTATTTTTAGCCTCCATAAACGTTTCTTTAGCCCGGTTGAGGTCAAACCCAACTTCCTTTTCAGTGGCCTTGTGCACCCATCCTTCGGTTTGTAGTTGCTTTCCCTTATCTTTACCCATGTCCATAACATTGCGTGTTACTATATTAACATTGTGATATTCTTTGCGCGGTTCCACCCTCATCATCTAGATATTCTACGTAGGTTTTTGGGTTTGTGTCTTCTTTTGTTGCATCTTTGCTATAAGGATTAGCTAATATTCTATCCCATGATCAAATTGTGTGCAATATTGAAAATATGGATGCATTAGATTCTAACAATCACACACAAAATATCTAGCTTCACCACAGTTATAGAAAATAGTTTGTCCACAGCCTCGCCCAGCCCCTCCTCCTCTTCCTCTTCCACGACCTTGGAATCCTTTGCGCGATGCACCTGTGCCCTGATCTGGAGGCTGCATTTATGCCTGCATTCTATAGGTAGGGGTTCTATCCATCATTAATTCATAACTTTGACAATGGCGCTCATCATGACCTACAGATTTGCAGAAATTGCAAAATAATTGTTGAGGGGTGTGTACAAACTTCTGTAGTAGATGACAATTATATGTCGCATGTTGTCCTGTAACTTGACAAATAGTACACCACAGTGTTGCTCCTACAGTCGGCCCAGTGGTATTTTCTGGCTTTAGGGGGGATAGGCTTTCCCCCAATAAGATAATTCTAATAAACTGGGCAATGGTCCTTAGCATGACCATGCCCCTTGCATTTCAAGCACCAAACTTCAGCATGCACCTCAGGGTAGGCTCCCTTTCCATTCTTGAGGATTTGCAATTCCAAGTGTAGACTTGCCAACTGTGAGTGAATCTATTGTACTCCAATCTCTGTATCTTGTATTTTTTAGGCTTCCAACATCATCACAATCTCCACAGCTTCTACTTGCATTACTATCTTCTACTTTGATAATGGTAATCTTAAGTGGGGCAACAATGAAGAAATGTACCAATCCTTGTGTTTTTCATCTGTGATGTTCATATTAGCCTATCAAATTAGGCAATTTAGCCTCTGATCAAAATCCCACGAGGATTCATTCACCACTTTCTTTATGTTTGTAAACTTTGTAACAAACTGCACCTCATATTTAGGCTTCTTAAACTCATATTTCAACGCTTTCTGAGTATCTGCCAATGTTGCGACAGGGTGATATTGACAGTACTTGATATACTAGGTCAATGCTCTATCATGCAACATTGTGACCAGTTGTGCTTTCTTTAGTTTATCATCAGTGATTTGTTGCTCTATCCACACAACATCTGCAATGAACCAGAACTTCTCAGGGTCTTCTCTTCCTACCCCTTTGAAGATCGACATCTTCATTGTGTTCGCCATGTTGAATGGTGGGGGTGGAGGTGAAGGTGTAGGTGTATGCGGTGGAGGTGGAGGTGGAGGTGGAGTGGATGTATGAGGTATCTACAGGATACCTTGAGTTATCAATTGCAGCGTAGTTCATGGTGTATTCGAAATCGTTCCTTCATCTCATTTGAAGAGGATCCCATTAGCAGACTATATTGAGAGCCCGATTCTTTGTTCCTTCTGAAGGGTTTTTCGCTTCACATAGTCCCAAACATCAAGGCAATGGCATAACTTGTTTTTCATACAACAACATCTTAATCCAAGTTTTCAGAGATTTTAAATACTTACCTCTCGGTCCCTTTAAGAGCTTGTGTTATGCTTCGCTATAACTGACAGATATATCAATCGAAAGCTCAATGACTAATACCCCTAGTATGCGATCAATCCAATGATCAATGGCTCGCGCGATGTTGTTTTCTGAAGCTTCAAAGCGCCTCACTAGATATGGAGTCCACACAATAGGGTCATCAAGTCTCCATGTACCCTAACTGTCCACCAATCTAGACAACCACTCGTGCAATTCGCTAGGGAAGAAACAGAAAAAGTTCTCAGTTTCATTTGAGTATAGGTATCTACTCAACCACTGTTCCTTGGACAATTGTGGGTTTCTGTTCTCTCGAGCTGCAAACGCGTGTTCCTTTTGATCGAGCCACTTCTCAATTTCTTTCTTGGTAGGGAGCCATTTATTCGACATCACACATTCCTCAGATTGATCTCGGTCCCGGCAATAGAACCATTTGTTGGCTTAAGGGGGCCTGACCCAGGTTCAAAGTTATTCGCGCAAACCAACAAAACCCTAATTTCTATCCCTTTGGCTAACAACCTCCGTAGCGTAGGTTGCAGTCTCACTCGAAGCAGTATTGGGGGATGGTAGAACCAGGTTTCTGCATCCAAAGGCCTATTTGATGATCTTCCTAGGGATATTATAACTTATATATGCCATCACACAAATCTATTCCTTTCGATTTTCAACTACTGTAACTCTATCGAAATGACCTTCAGACCTTCACAAAGGTACTTGATTGTACTTAACATGCATAAAAGATACAGATTCACTACTTTCGCGCAATAAAATATATATTCTAAATCTTTTATGACCTAGAGTTGCCTTCGTGCAGATTTATCCTTTCCAAGAAGTTAACTACAACAGATCTATTTAGCAACTTCCCGAGCTCTATGAAGGTGGTTCATTATACTTATTATGCATCAATATTACTAATCTATCCATTTCGCACAAAAATTAAACATTAATTCATATAAAAAAGATCATCAAGTGAAGATATATATTAACTTAAAAGAAATAAATAAACAAGACACAGATGCACAAATTCAGCTCAAAACAATCTTTATTAAGATGTAAATGTTCAGTCACAGACTTCTTATCCCTGAGTACCTAACTACAAGGGCCCATGCACTCAGTTGCGAACTTACCAAGGTCTTCGTGCACTCAGCTGCAGGAGCCTTCCCCTTTCGCCTAAGTCAGGAAACAAACTTTTCTTGCCTTAACGCCTTGCCCTTATAATGATTCTTTTAAAATTTATTCCTTAGACTCGCTATGAATCAACTATATATAGCCTCTTCATTACAATACCATGGCCTGTGGACCATGGGTGAGTCTCAAAACCATCCTATCACCTACCCATACAAGGGACTAATATCCCTTTGACTCTTACTTAGCTTCGCGCTCTTCTCCCACATTCCATGGAGAATTTACATTGTTTCACAAAAACTATTAAAAATTTTATTTAACTGACAAGATTTGACCCCAGGGAACCCATCCCAACACATGTGTCAACACCTACTTAAGTTGCTCAAAACTAGCCTCACATTCTTCTGTCCATTGGAACTTCTTACCTCTCAGCTACAATGATATTATAAGATATGCAATGCATGAGAAGTTTATGATGAACCTCCTGTAGTAGCCTACCAATCCCATAAATCATATCACCTCATCCACATTCTTAGGAGATTCCCACTCCATAATAACCCTTATCCTTTTTGGACCCAATGTTATGTCACCCTTGGAGACAACATGCCCCAAATAATGTACCTTCATTTGAAAGAAGTTTCACTTTCTAAGTTTGGCATACAACTGATGTTCTCTTAGAAACCTCAACACTACTGCTAAATGTTCGACATGTTCTTCCTCATTCTTAAAATATACCAGTATGTCATCAATGAATAAAATACCAAACTTGTCCAAATAAGAATGCAACAAAATTTTCATCAAACACATAAATGTAGCTGGAGCATTGTTCAAATTGAATGGAACAACAACAAACTCATATTGCCCATACCTAGTCCTGAATGTAGTCTTGAAGATAACCTCTTCCTTGATGCATACTTGATGGTATCCCAATCTCAAGTCGATCTTAGAGAACATAGTTTCTCCTTTCAACTAATCAAAAAAATCATCAATCCTTTCCAAAGGGTACTTTTTCTTGATCATTACGTTTTTCAGGTGCTTGTAGTTAATGCACAATCTAAGAGTACCATATTTCTTCTTCACAAACAACACTGGTACACCCTAAGGTGATACACACGGCCTAATGTACCTCTTGTCCAAAATTTTCTTCAGCTGCAACTTTAACTCAACCAACTCAGGTCTGCTCATCCTCTAAGGTGCTTTTGATGCTAGGGATTCCCCTGGCACCAACTCAATAGAGAATTCTTCTTGAACTTCTTTATTTGTCTTCATATCTTGTATCTGCAGAGTCAAATTTTCCAGCTGACTCTGGATCTACTGCATACTTGCATTGGTAGCCTCTATCGGTGAAGCTTCTAACTTCATCGCCAGTTCTAAGGCTTTGACTTGAGTTTCAATCTTCTGTTGTGACAAAGTAAATCTTGTATGTGGAACCAACGCAACTATAAACCCGTCTTTATGTTGTTGTGGAGCTATTGTGAAGCTTACCTGATCCAATAGTATATTGAATCTTTGATCAAATTCCCAAACAAACTTAGTAGGATTTTGTTTGATTTATTCTAGCTCTGTGATGCATTGTGACTCGAACTTTGAATTCTTGAATTCTTTTATCAATGTTGTTTTAATGTTTGCAAATGGTCTGTTATGATTGCTCGAATACTTCATGTACCATGTCAGCGCTCTATCTCGAAATTTTGTAACAAGTTGCACTTTCTTCATATTTTCATCATGGACCTACTTCACTGTCCATACTGCTTCGCATAAGAACCAGAATTTCTCTGGATCCTCTGATCTAGTCCCTTCAAAAATAAGCAACTTAATATCATCGACCATATTTCTTCGTGGTGGGGGAGGGGGAGGGGGAGGGAGATTTGTAAGGGGAAGGGGATGATGGGTAGGTGGATAGGAGGGGTAGGGGCACAAGGAAAACTAGAAATACTCTAATTATTACTTGATTATGGCTTCAACGAACTTTTAGGTTGGAAGGGTGAATACTGTGGGGTTACTTGAGGGTTCTCAGGTCTGTTTTCTTCACTTTCAAACTCACTTAATAGGGAGCTATAGTCAGCTTCTATAAAATTATTTGGGTCTTGGCCATGAGATCTCTTTCTAGTGTCTATTCTATATATTTTTCCGCTTCACGTTGCTCGAGTCTCTTCTTCAGATATTTTAAACATAAGTAACTAATAATATGATTGCATTCCTAAAATCCCGTTTTCACATAAAATCATCTTAATCCAAAGGTTCAGACATTTTAAGAACTTACCTCGCGTTCCTTTGAAAAAAAATCATTTTGCTTTGTTGTAGGACACAATTGAGTCTACCGCGAACTCAGTAATAAATCCTCCTTAAATCAATAACTCTTGAGGTCCTATTGTCAGTGTTCTTGAGTGACTGTATTAAATCTAATTTCCACTTGTTGGGTTCGTCTCCTTTAAAGCAGTCTTTCTCCCAGTGAACCTTCATATCCACCCATATAACTCCACATGGAACGAGTCGAAGAAGATTTTGTATTGATATTAAAAAATATACTTCTCCAACCACCTCCTAGTTGATAAATAAGGGCTTCTATTTTCTTGTTCTGCAAATTCTTGTTCCTTCTATTCTACACAATATTGGATTTCTTTCTTCGACAGATGCCACATAAACATCCCTCAAATAGATCCTGATCCCGACAATAGAACCATTTGTTGTCTTAGGTTGGGCTAACCCAGGTTTAAATTTTACTGCTCACGAACAAATCCCTTAACCACTGGCTCGACAACGACCTGCAATCAAATCACAGTCTCACCCAAAGTGATTATGGGAGGTTGCAGAACCAATTTTCTGCAGCCTAAGGGATACTGCATTGTGGCACTCTTGTATATTCTTATGCTTTAACACTTACTTAATACTTTGCATTCACAAAATACTTCGCACTTATACTTTAGTTTACAGGATTACATTTATCACTTAAACATATCATAAACATTCATAAACTTTATAGTACTGAAATAAAGTGCAGAGATTAAACAAATAAACACATGTAGACACAGATTTTACCGTGGTTCATACCAATGTGGGACTACATCCACAAAATTGTTGTTTATAATATAGAATTTGTAAAAAAAGTAGTTCTTGACCTACGCACTCAATTGCATGTCATCGGCACACTCATCTACAGACTTATGCCTCTACGCACTCAACTACGGAGCCTTTCCTTTTCCATAAAACCCGATCACAAATATTCAACCAATCAATACATTATATGATCCTAAGATGATCCTATTATTCATTATTTATCCCTATATATAATATTACATGATGGATTACATTACTACATTACCATGGATCTGATACCATGGTTTCCAAAAAAAAAGGGACTATGGTCCAAAACCATCAATTTTTACAATATTTTATGCTTTTTACAAAAAGCGAGTGGCTTCACCTTGAACCCCCTATGCTGCGTGGTGACTTTGTTGCATGGTCGTCATTGTGATTTGCTACTCTTCTATGTGGTCCATTTCGTACTTTATATTCCGCTCTTTATCCCCAAAATTCGGCTTCCTTGCCCAAAATTTGGACAAGTTGGGTTGTGGCACCTAACATCGTGTAATAGAAACATCATAAACATGTTCTTGTGGATTAGTAGAATATTTTTATTCTTCCCGCTCTACTTCGACTGTTGGTTCTTATGTAATAGAAATGTCATCAACAGGTTCTTGTGGAATACAAGGTTGAAATTCTTTGTCTTGTTCCCCCACTTGTACTCCAACTGAAACAGTAATAGTCTACATGATGTTAGCCTCCTTAGGGATTTGTTGGCAACCCTTACAAAGTTTTTCTAAGATAGTAGATGATTCCATTTCTACAACCTCTACCAACATATCCAATCTAGTTCCATTCTTAAAATGAAGTTGCTCTTTAACCAAGGCAAGTTGATTCTTTAACTCTTCATTTTCCTTTCTTAGATTTTCAATTTGAATGAGAGGGTCAATCTTCCTCTTACCTGGTTAAGTAACAACCTCTTGTTCTTTTGTCTGCTCTTCTGTTATTGGTCCTTCTATCTCTTGTTGTTTCTCTAGCACTTGTTCAGGATCCGCTGAGATTTTGTATGGAAAGGATGATTATTAGGACCGTATTGGAGCTCTCCTTTGGAAAAAATAATAAAAAAACTTTGATCTATATTTTTTCTTAGAGACATGCTTCTCTTGTAGCAATTCTAGACTTTCCTGTAGCACTTTAGGAATGTTGAAGAAAACCTATGGAAACTGAGGAATATGAGATGGATGGTGTTGGAAATGATATAAGGGAATGGAAAATGATACAAGGATACCAACTGGGGAAACCTAGAGACAATTTGTGTTGATTACTTGAAATAGGTGCCATATTATAACCTTTCTTATGTTCATTTTGGTTGACCCGATTGCTTCTTCTTCTTCTGTTGTAGGAGAAATTGTTCCTGCATAAAAATCAAATTGAGAGATGATGAAAATTCAATAAAAAAAAATTGCCTCAATGGCTGCCTTATGAGGTTTTCAACTAGAGAACCTGCTTTAGGCACCTCATAATTAACGGTTTTACTCTACAAATTTATTCTCTTTCTATTCTTTTTCCAAACTCAATGACTACCTTCTAGAGGTTTTCAACAAATAAGCATGTCTCAAGTGCCTCAAAGGAGGTTTTCACTTAAGACTGTCATTTTTTATTTTTTCTTTATTCAATGTTGGTCAAGAGATGGATGGATTGAGAGAACTAGTGCTCTCAATAACATTTAGTTACTTACTTATTGAAACTATAAATTCAGCCCTAGAAAGGGGTTTCTTGTAAAATTTTAATATGTAACCATTCACTAACAATGGGATTTGCTCCTAATTTATGGTTTTGATCCTAACAGAGTGATTATCATATACTTTTTCCACCAGTTAAGATCCCAAACGTTTGGTTGTGAACTTTCCTTTAAATTCCTTGAACCTAGATTCAGACAAGCGAGCCCAATCACCCTCTTGGAAGTCTCTAGTTCTGATGTGTTTATCATGCCTGATTTTTCTTTGTAGCTGCATGAAACGAGGCTTACATAATGTACTCATCCAAGGAATTTAATTATTGTATCTCTTGAGTTTACACATTAGTAAAATCCATTTATAGTTGAGATTACATCCTCAATTTTTTTTTTATTTAAACTGAATTGATAAAAAACATTCTTTCCATAAGCTAGCTCATAGGGAGTGAAACCAATGGTGGTTTTCAAAGTGGTATTGTAAGCCCAAGTAGCCTCATCAAGAATTTCTTCCCAGCCATTATTTTTTCCACTAATTACCCTAGTAAGAGTGTTCTCTAAGGATCTATTGGTGACCTCTACCTACCCATTTTCTTGGGGGTAGTAGGGAGAGGAATCCTGATGGCGAATGTGATGTTGCTTCATTACCCACTCAATCAGGTTGGAAGTAAATCAGATGGTTTGATTTGTCACTAAACCACTTAGAAAGCCAAACTTATGGAAAATTTTGTCCCTTAACAACTCAACTACCTTTTGCTCCATGGCTACCTTTATTTCTTTTACTTTAGCTGATTTAGTAAAGTAATTAGTGCATACAATGATATGCCTTTTTTTATTTATTGGGGGATTAATAGGACTAATGAAGTCCATGCCTCATTTCAAAAATGGCTCAAAGGAAACTTGAAGTTAAAGGGGAATTTCATCCTTCCTTGTAGTCTTTCCCATTCTTTAGCACTCATCACATTCTATAGTATATTTATGGCCATCCTTATGAGGATTTGGCCAAAAGTATCTTGCTTGCAAGATCATGTAGGATGTCCTCCTTGCAGAAAAATGACCTCCACAAGGTCCATCATGACAAGCTGATAGGATATCATATACCTCGTCGTCCTTCACACATCTTCTTAAAACCAAATTAGGTCCCGACTTGAAAAGGCATCCACCAATCCATGTATAAGAGACACTTTGTCTAATGATATTGCATTTCTCTCTTGAAGACAAGTGACGAGGGAGTTGGCCAATGGCTATATGGCTAGAAATATTAGAAACCCATGGAGAAAGAAGTGAGATGGAAAGAATATACTCATTTGGAATTCAGTCACCAACCAACCGTTCATCTGCAAAAAAAGGTTAATCTTGACCAGAAATATGCAACATCATTTTCTTTTCCTAGTTTGTCAACAATGGTTAAATCAAACTAATATGAAAACAATTCCCACATGATTATTCTAGCATTTACATTTGGTTCATTCATCAAATATTTCATTGTTTCATGGTAAGTATGTACAAAGACTTTGTAGCCAGTAATATAATGTCTAAACTTATTTAAAGAATGTACAACAAGAAGGAATTATTTTTCAGTCATTGTGTAATTCAATTCAACCTTTGAAAAATTCTTACCCTCAAGTTGACCTTATAAACCTGCTCCAATTTCCCTATCTAATGTATCCTTTGGAGAAATTTTGAGGTCAAATATGGGCCTCAAAACAAAAATGTATAACCAAAATCAACTTTAAAATAACCAATAGAATTGATGATGATGATGTCGGCAATGGGGAATGATTCACCATTTCTCAAGTAAAAAGATAACATGATGAAAAATAAAATGAAAAACTACTTTTCAACTTGTATTTTCAACTTATCTCCCTATAAGTTTACTCAAACTTCGAGCGGGAGCACTCGTTGGATGCAAAATTTAATTCCACATCCAAGGAGTACCCCTATTGATTGAAATCACGTTTTCCATGCATTTCTCATCTTTTGTGAAGGAGGATCCATCGAAACTATTCAAAATGGGTGCTCCTTGGATGGGAAATTAATTTCCACATCCTACGAGTGCTCCTACTTGAAATTTGAGTAAAATCGTAGGAAGATGAATTGAAAATACAAGTTGAAAAGTAGTTTTTTCTTCTTTTGCTTCAAAATTTGATGAGGTATCTAATATTGTTTAATTGTTTCCATTATTATTTTATAATTTTCCTTAGGAAGCCCATTCTAGACCTAAAAATTTCTTTAATGTGTGTGAATGTGAAAGGGAAATAGAAAACTAAGACCTTTAAGAACATGCGTTATTAAATTTTACTTTATGCTCTCAAATGATTTTTGGCATGGATTTGTCAAACAAAACTCAACATATTTGGTTATCAAGGAAAACAAAAGAGAGGAAATTTTACTAAAATCATTCATAAGCCTCCTATAGTATCCTGAAAGGTCTAATAAACTTATGACATCTCTTTATTTTTGAGGTATAGGAAGGTGGTTGATGATTTCTAACTTACTAGGATCCATTTGAATCCCTTTTAAAGAGAGGAAATGTCATAGAACAACTCCCTCATTCATTAGGAACACAAAACGTTCACATATTAAGGAGAGGTTCATCCCCACATATTTGGAAATATATTTCTAATATTGGAGAGAGCTTCTTGAAATTCATTCCCATACGGTGTGAAGTCATCCATGTAAATTTCTATTGAATCATATAGAAGATCATAAAATGTGCTTAGCACAACCCTTTGGAAAGTGGGAGGGGGATTACATAAGCTAAATGGAAGGATGTTATAAGAAAAACCCCCCCAAGGACAAGTGAAAGTGGTCTTATCTTGATCTTTAGGGCTAATTTGGATCAAATTATACCCACTAAACCCATCCATGAAGGAAAATATATTTTTCTTGACAAGAACATCAAGGACTTGGTCTATGAAGAGAAAGGGAAAATGATATTTTCTTGTGGCTTTATTAAGTTACCTATAATCAACACAAATTCTCCATTTTCTATTCCTTTTGGGAACAATAACCAAAGGATATACCCATTCATTATTTGAAATCGGATAGATGAATCCTACATCAAGTACTTTATGAAATTTTCTTAAGCAGTGTCCTTTAAATAAAGATTCATTTTCCTTTGATGTTAGTGAATGGGCTTATGATATTATTTTATGTATATGTGATGGCTGTATACAAATGGATGTATACCTTTCATACCCTTGTAATCCGATGAAAATGCATTAATGTGTTGCCTCAAGACAATGAGCAATTGATCCTCTTTATTAGTTGAAAGTGAGGAGTTGATTTTTAATAGTTTGGAGTGGTTTATTTCCACCATTTTTATGATGTTCTAATTAGAATCAAAAATCAATAATTCTTCTCACAAACTATCCTTGGAACAACTAGGTTTTCCTAGGGATAACTCCTCTTTCAGCCCACTAATTTTCATAGCAATAAGATACTGATTTTGCAAAAAAAAAATAAAAAAAGTTAAGTCATCTTCACCAGCCTGCTTGCTGCTAAGAGATGTTTCTATGGCACACACAAGATAGGGTGACGAAAGGTCACAATCATCATCTTCTTATTATACAACCCATGTAGGTAAATCAACTTCAACGAGATGTTGAGCTAGGGAATATGGTACAAGCTATTTTCGAGACTTTATAAGCAGTTTTACTCTAGAGCTTTATTCTCTTTCTATTTTTTTCTCCAAACTTAATGACTACCTTCTAGAGGTTTTCAAATAATAAGCATGTCTCAAGTGCCTCAAAGGCGTTTTTCACTTAAGACTATTATTTTTCTTTTTTCTTTATTCTCTGTTGGTCAAGAGATGGATGGATTGAGAGAACTAGTGCTCTCAATAACATTTAGTTAGTTACTTATTGAAACTGTAATTTCAGCCCTAGAAAGGGGCTTCTTTTAAACTTTTAATATGTAACCATTCACTAACAGTGGGATTTTCTCCTAATTTATAGTTCTAATCCTAACCGAGTCATTGTCATATAATTTTCCCACCAATTAAGTTCCAAAACATTTGGTTGTCAACTTTCCTTTAAATTCCTTGAACCTAGATTCAGACAAGAGAGCCTAATCACCCTCTTAGAAGTCTCTAGTTCTGATGTGTCTATCATGCCCAATTTTTCTTTGTATCTGCATGAAACGAGGCCTACATCATGTACTCATACAAGGAATTCAATTGTTGTATCCCTTCAGTTTATGCATCAATAAAATCCATTTATAATTGAGATTACATCCTCAATTTTTTTTATTTAAACTAAATTGATAAAAAAACGTTCTTTCCATTAACTAGCTCATAGGGAGTGAAACCAATGGTGGTTTTGAAAGTGGTATTGTATGTTGAAAATAATACTGAGAGGGGGGGGGGTGAATCAGTAGTATCTAGTTCTTTTAACAAATTTACACTTTGAATTATTTTTGCATATCAATACCATAAAATAATGAGCATGAACAAGAAAAATAGATAGTCACATCAAAGAACACTAGGTATAAGGTGGAAACCCAATGTGGGTGAAAACCACCTGCTGCAATATGTCTCTATCTTCTTTCAAATTAAAAACTCCTTTTACAATGGTCTTGTACTGGTGCAGTCCTTTGCCAGTACACAGGCTGCAACCTGCAGAGAGCTACAACTCTCTCTCGTTTTCCAGTCTCTCCTGGAAGGGAGCAACAACCCCCCTACTTCTTTTCTTACAAGGACCACTTTTCATAAACATCAATTGATCATCAAGTACATGTAGATTTCACAGTCAACTGCAGTAACCAGATCAACAAAACAGAACTAAACCTAGAACACCTTATCAACAAAAAAATTCAGTCAACAGAAAGTCATGAGACAGATACGCAATTTTCCTTTCTCTGGCCTGCGTCGCTACGCACTTCACCTTCTGCTTCCCTCCGTATACCCGCAGAGTTCCTTCTGCTGTGCCGCATGCCCACGCACTGCTTCTTCTATCGTACTGCGTACAGTACGCACCCAGATACACTATCGCGCAGCGTACTTCCACTGTAGTCACGCACTCAGAAATACTATCGCGCTGCGTACTTTTACTGTGCGTACGCACCTGAACCACTATTGTGTTGCGCACCCACGCAGCCCTTCTTCTTCTGCTTCGGCGTACCCACGCAGTTACCCTTCTTCTGCTCTGCGTACCCACACAGTTCGCCTGTTTCTGCTCTGCATACCCACGCAGAGGCACCGTTAAACACCTGCGTACTTCTGATTAGGGCCGAATTTGCAGATCACCAGTGTGTTATAGTTAGTCGGATGCCCAGATCTGATCATGCACTCGAGAGATCACCCTTCACAGATTCGCTTTCCACTTCACTTTCATATAGATCAAGCTTTTTAATCAATAACCCAATATTTCAGATCTTAAGATATTCAATTTGCAAAAGATGCTTAGCCAAGGGATCTCCTTTGCTTTATATAGGCAAGCTCCTCCTAAAATCATGGATCAATACCACGAGCCAAAACCATAATAACAGAAATACCGTCAGCTAAATACCAAAGATTAAACATAAGAAACCCCACGTGTGCTTTTCTCTGCCTTGAAGTGAGTGCACTAGGGGTACGCATCTCCTGAACGGTTGACCTGCGTGTCTGGCCGCGGTCCCTTCACAGTGTACCTGCGGGTATGCATCTTCTGAACTGTTCTCCTGCGTACTTCTTAATTTTCAACATATTGAGAGCCTTTCCACGAGCGTTGCCATCAAGTACAATATCTGTAACATATAGCCATACCAGAAACATAATGCCAACAATCTCCCCCTTTGGACTTGATGGCAACCTTAAAAACTTCAGCGTCATTCTCCCCCTTTGACATCAAGGGCAAAGGGTTATGCTCCCCCTAAGAACATGCTCCCCCTGAATATAAACCAGATCTGCAAAGAAGAACCATAATCCACCAGACACCATCAGTGACCAAGAAAGAGATAGAGACATATTGCAGCTATATTCAGGCCAGCTTCCATGATCTCCTTTTGTACATTCTCCATAATGCCAATAATGCATTATATGCTCCCCTTGAACTTGTGCTGCAACCCAACACATGTACGCATATAACCCCAGATGAACCATGCATACAACCAACAATCAGAAGAGTTTCAACAATAAGATGATGCATCAACAACCCCCAGATTTTGCCTGAGGTATTCAAAAGTTTCTCTGGGCAATGGTTTGGTGAGAATATTAGCAACTTGTTCCTTAAAAGGAACATACTCCAACTTGACTTTCTATTCAAGCACTTGTTCCCGGAGAAAATGATACTTGATTGGTATGTGCTTGGTTTTTGAATGCATGACAGGATTCTTTGAGATGCTGATTGCACTCGTGTTATCACATAAGATGGAGATAGGTGGTGTACAAGTGATTTGAAAATCCTGCAAGGTTTGCATCATCCAAAGGAGTTGAGTGCAGCAAGATGCAGCAACAACATATTCCGCTTCAGCTGTGGATAAGGCAATCAAACTCTGTTTCTTGCTAAACCAAGATATTAATCTAGAACCCATAAAGAACGCACCACCACTTGTGCTCTTCCTGTCATCCACGCTTTCGGCCCAATCTGCATCTGTATAAGCA
>APFE031619978.1:7596-33247 GCA_000404065.3 Pinus taeda | reverse complement strand
AAACACATAGATAAATGGTTCTTCCAAGTGAATCGCCAATTGTTGTGGCCACCAACAACCCCCCTCCTTATGAAGTGTTATTGCTAATACTAAATAAGTGGGGACCCTTAGTAAAAAATTGGAAAAAATCAATTGTTGTTATATTTCCTTTTAGATGAAACTTACAACATCATGGACTTCAGAAAATACCTTTGAAGAATCTAAAAAAACCTAAGTTTCATAATGAAGAAAGTAAATTCACTCCTTAAGAGATATCGCATCGCGCAAAGAACGATAGGGTACCTTCTAATGAGCCAAAATGATAAAAAATGCGAGATTGCGACGTGAAACTCCATCGCATCGCATGCATTAAGAAGCACCCACATTGAAAAACCTTAAAACCACCGATATGCGACATCGCATATCGCACATCGCAAAAATCACATAAATTACACATAATGATTATAACGATTAAGCGATCTGCGATTTTGCGATTTTACGATTAAGCGATCTGCTATTTTACGATTAAGCGATCTACGATTTTGCGATTAAGCGATCTGCAATTTTGCGATTTTGCGATACTATGATATTGCGACCAAGCAATCTTGCGATAGAACAACACAATGAAATTGCGATAATGTGATACAACAATCTGCGATATCGCAAAGCAAAATCGCAAGACCTCTCCATCGCAGTTGGTTCTTGCTCATTATTCGAGAAAACTTTTTTAGGCCAAGAACTGGTCATGCACTTTAATGCGAATTAATGAGTTGTTGCCAGTTGTTAATGAAGTATGGTGTTGTGTTTTTCGAAGAACTAGTTCACGTAAGGTGGCGTGTTTTGCATATATTCTGCATTTAAAGTTTTCTTGTTGTTATTTTTATCATTGCTTCCACCTCAATTGTAAACTGCAGGAACAAAGGACGAAGCATTATACAAGGCAGTATGCAGGAAACTATGAGGAGGAAAGACAGTACTCCAATGTCCATTTCGGAAGGCACACTTAATCCACTTAAGGGAGGGAAAGAGCCGCAGAACTCTTCTGAGGCATCCATCACAGATTTCTCATATCCAGCCATGGTTGAATGGGTACTGAACGATGCTGATACCAGAAACAGACAGTTTAATGCTCAGGGTCAAGAGCTCACGGAATCACTATTTTTACAAATTTTGAGCTTTATACCTGATAAGAGAAAAAGGCGCAAGAGGCGAAAAACGCATCAGGGAAGCCCGGAGCAAGAAACAGAGGCAGTTTCCGATGCACGATTAGTGCTTAGCACTAATCGCGCATCGCTAAGAAAACTTGCTCGAAAAAGAAGGATTCTAATTACTCAGTCACCTGCAAGCCCCAAAAATTGCAAGAAAGCAGCGATAGAAACAAACTGGAAACATAAAGCTAAAGAAAAAGCAGAAGCAATCCAAGGGTTAACCAAGATGAAATGGGATTATTACCAGGAATACATGGTAAAGCCACATAGTCATTGGATGACTCTCAGGCATATCATCGATTTTGCTGTGAAGATAGTGCCAACTCTTGCCGATTCTGTTTGTTTAACTCAACCAAAGACGGAAGACAGTCAGTCGACTCTACTCAGGCAGATACTGAATGCTTGCGACGTTAAGGAGCAAATTTAGAAATATTTAGATATTAGATTTAATTTTAGAAAAGTTTTACTTAGAAAAAGGACGGTCATTTAAACCGAATCCTGAATTTCTGTAAATAAGTTATTTAGTTAGTAGTATTTAAACCCTTCTCATGCTTTAGAGAAGGGGCCAAAAATTTATCAAAAACTTGTCTTCAGAACATGCACTTTTGCACCCTCAGAGGAGGTTTTGATGAATGAATGGAACATGGTTTATTTGATATTTGCATTTGATATCTGCTACTGATGTTGCACTTTTGTACTCTTAGTGGATGTTAAATCAACGAGAGATAAATCAATTATCACTTGAAGCTCATGAGTAGGACTAGTTACAAATGGTACTTTTATCTCTTAACCATTTCTGCTTATGCGTTAAAGTGATATTCATTTTTCAGTGGTTTATATATTACAGCGTGGATGCTTGAGTTATCATTTGGCACTTTTGTACGGTGATAACTATTTATTTATGCTTAGTGTACGAATAACTCATTTATGCGATAAGTTTTTCACAACTGTTTCATCTAACTTCTTACACGAAGTAGTTCATCTTTATTGAATTCTTTTCTTATAATAGTTGAATGATCTTTATTACCAGTTATTGTTTGAAATCTTTATAGATCGCATAGAAGAAAGATCACACCCCGGGTTAGCATAAATTTTGATGTTTTTATGTTCATTAGAATACAATAGCATAACATTAGATTAGAATTAGGATAGAAGTATTCCATTCAGAATAGAAATACCCATCTTTCACACACACACACACTGAATTGGGAAATTGGTCCCATATCCCCAGTCGGACCTGCTATACCAAACGGATAAGGAGTTGCCAACCAAGGTCTGGACCGGGCGGGTATCCCCTTGTTGTAGACCCGATTTTCGAGGCCTTCAACAGGACCACACAGGGAATATCCAGCTTATCTACCATGGCAATCTGGGCACCAATACCAACAATGCTGCAGAGCTGATCGCTCTCATCAAAGGCATCACCCTGGCTGACTGCTACAAATTTCTACCCCTGGTGGTGGAAGGAGACTCGGAGATTGTCATCAAGATGATGAGAAAACTTCAAAACGGCACTCAAGTGGACAAGATTACACCCAGTTGGAGGCTCTCGGCAATCCTGAAGGATCTGCAAGCCCATTTGAGCAACATTCAAGGCATCACCTTTCAAGCAGTCAGAAGAACTGAAAATAAGCTGGCCGACTCCATAGCCAATGCTGGCGTTCAGTCCAACAGTGAAGATTATCACATCCTCTGGCAAGACTTAGAGGAGGGGGAACTCAGAGAGAAATGCCACACCATAAACAAGGTAGACCAGCAAGCATGGCGAATGCCAGGCTCCCATGATTCTTCCATATTTGCATCTACTGACAATTCTACGAGCTGTCAACGACCCACTCGGAAAAAGAAAAAAAGAAAAAAGAGAGAGTAGAGACTAGACCAGCTCAGTTGTACAAAGGCAGACACAGGGAGGTCCCATCGACTCCCACTCTGCATCATGTATTTTACTGTATTCTATTAATATAAAGTCTCGCTGAACCTTACAAAAAAAAACGATAACCTACTGAAAATAGATTCATATTTGAATTCATGGCAAGAATTCATATAAACATAACTCCAATATTTAGTGAAATATATATGTTATTACATTTTTGCATTTCCATTACAAAGCAATATAACCCACTTAAAATAGATTTATATTTAAGTTAGATTTGTTAACAAGGAAAGCTATTTACAATTGTGTTAAGCCATTATCCCACTCAAAATATATTTATGTTTGAGTTCACCAAGAATTGTTAACCTGGCAACTTATTTTACCTTTTTTTACTCTAAATGATAAATGGATGATATAACTTAAAAGTTCACATAAACTAGAAATTTCAACAGGTTATTGCCAAAATGTATATGCCAAACATGATTTTTTTTTAAATATATTGATGTATGCAACGGAAACAATTTGCAAAGATGAGCTAAAAGAAGTAAGTGAAAAGTGCAGCCAAGAATGCTAACAAAATGGAGCTAAAGTCCCTCAAAATAAATCTATTATCTACTTGTTTGAAATGGGTCTCTGGTAAATTGGAAAAAGCTTTCAAGAACAAATATTCTTATTGGAGCATGAAGCTGAAGTTTCCTGAAGTTGTGGAAACGTTGTTTGGCATAACAATGCTAGTATCTTGAAGCATCGAATTGAAAATAATTTTTACACGAATGTCCCAAATATTAATAGTACTTTTTATTTTTTAAACAATGGAATTATTTATTATGATAATCAATCCCAATAATATTCAAAATTCATATTTGAGTGTAAATAATGCTTACAATAATTTTAAGAAGTGGTCCACACTCTACAAGACATGTCTGGTATTCCGACTTTAAGTTCATGTGTAAAACATTATTTAAAGGTCTATTTATTATAATTTTAAGAAAGCGCTCCGCACCATGCAAAACAAGTTTTTAATAGGAATCAAAACCAACTAATAAAAAAACTTAAACTATTGGTATCATAACATGAGCCTAAAAGCCATTGATAACTTTACCAAGTCAAATTTAATCATTGATAACTTTATTGAGTCAAATTTAACCATTAATAACTTTACCTAGTCAAATTTACTCAAACTAGCCTAACACGAACCCTGTTCTTTCATTATGTATTCAAGCACAACAACATACTAAGTCAAGTACAAATCATATAGCTCACAAATCATCCCAAGGTAAAATCCAAAATCTCACTACCTAGAAAATCATTGCATCCCTTAAACAAGGAAATCCTTTACATAGGAAATAATATATTGAATTGTGAATATTTCAAGTACTACTATTAACTTACCTTAAAATTTAAATCTTGATCTTGTGCCATCAGAATCTTCTTTTAATTCAGATTTTCGCCTTCATTTAAACTAAAATACATACATAGCATTAGATTTCAAATGGTTAGTATAAATAGATGGAAATAAACAAGTAGTTGCTGCTTCCCAACATCCACGGAGATGAAGATGGTTCATGGATGCTCTGCATCCAAACAAGAAACAACTAAACTTAATCCTACAAGTGTGATTACCATGATATTCCCATATAAAATACACAAATACTAGAATATTACTCATATAAAATACACAAATATTTTCTAGTAAAAAATAATAATATTATGGTATCGCTGATTCCATAAAAAATATGCTTCTAGTGATATAATGGCAGTGAAAAAAATAAAAATAAAAATTACAATTCGAAAATCATCTGCTACTCATTTTCACTCTAAACTCATAAAAATATGTTTTCTACGATGTTAATTTCTTTTTCTACATTAATTTAAATAAAAATATGTTTTTTAATATTAAAGTTAATCTCCTTAATATTCATATTAAAATAAATATAAATATATCTTAATAAAGAAGAGATATCAATATATATTGACAAGATATTTTCGTTTGATAAATTAGATATTTCAAAGGTGGACAAGGATGATTCAGAAGTCAGATTTAGATAAGGAAACGTCCACATATACCCAGAATCATCAAAGCTTTGGTAAGAAATGTTATGAAGTCTTTCACATTCTTAAGGACTTCCCTGGCATTCCAATCAAGGGGATGCCCTGCAACCCCAATTCCCTAGGGATTGGTACAGATAAACATTGGCACATTAAATCACAACTGTGGACTTCTGTCTAATGTCGTTGTCTTGATTATAAGTTAGGCATGGTGTTAACATAAATCATAGTTCAACTAATAGATGTTTTGGCATTTTTCTAGGATCTCGTAAATCTGGTTTAAATTTTGGTAGCGATTTTTAGAGTAATAAATTTTGGTAGCCAAATTTGAGTTGTGTAATTTGAAGAATTTAATGTCTCCAAGTTCTCTACCTTTGCCAAAGTTCTTTGTTCGACAAAATGGCAATTAGACAACTGCACAAGTCAGGGTTGATACATCGACAATAAAAGATCTGAGGCGTCTGTTGGGTTTAGAGTAAGAAGTTGTGTGTTTTTACCTTTAGGGCAGTTTAAGTAGATGTTAATATTATTGGTCTTCTTTTACATATTTAGAATAATGGTTGATGGTAGGGACATGACACGGTTGTGATCTCCTCATTTTTTCGAATGGATCTACCTTGATCAGATTTTAGCAGTTCAATAACTATGATATATAGTATTGCTATTTTCTGTATATAGCCAAGGTTAGGTAGGAGGATGGGTAAGAGTAGTTATTCTCTACTTACAATGTCTGCTTACTCTAATGGCATTGAGGGAATGGTTTAAATGACATACCTCAAGTATAATATCAACAAATATTGCTCACCTATTTGAGGGACAACTAGAAAGATTCCTATGCAGGTTAATTTGGTATGATGCTTATGCCTGGAACATGATACTATTCTGCTTGGTAGTTATTGATCCTATGGGCTATAAGAAATTTTAGGTTTTTATATTCCTAATGGTGATGTAAAAGTAACGTCCTAGCAGATATTTGAAGGTGCCGGATCAGCTTGAAAACAAATAAACTGATATCCATCACACAACAGATTCGACCATCATGCAACAGATTCTGAGGGCAAGAAAAAACAACAAAAAAATGACCAATGAAGATCCATAGGAAAATCGCTACACTGAGGTTACTGAATTCTCCTCTTTCTTGCATAGAATCTTGATATTATCCTGTATTATTCTCAGTTTGGCATGCATACAGACCCTACAATACTAGAAAGCACACCAATAATGAATGCTCAAACTTCAAATATGAAACATTACTTTGTCTTCTTCCAAGCCCACTATCACCTCGGTCAATCCCTAAACCTATTCTTAGGCCAATGCCCATGTGACCTTGGGTATTGATTTCTTCTTGGGTATTTGTAGTAAGGACATATACTACATATGAGGAAGTTGGAGCTGGATTGCTACAGATTCTACTCGACCAAATTCTATTTTAACTCACCTCCCATCAATACCTTGACCATCCATTTCCTTTAGTGCACGAGCAACATCTTGCACATCAAATAACTCAACAAAATTATGGTGCCCTTTCCATGGCGTGCTCCTCACTTCCTTCATAACCCTTGCTAAACAAAACCCTAAATTATTCAGAAAACGTTTCAAACAAGTTAGAAAAACATCAATTGGAGGACAGAAAAAATTATACAGATCATATAATTGGAAGACTAGTCTTAATGTCTCCATTGAATCCAAATTAAAAACCACCGGTGTGATTTGGTTTACACTATCATCTTGATGGGTAAATGGTATTGTATATTGAGCCCAGACAACTAAATCTCCAAGCAATCCCTTGGAAAATATTAGTGTCCCACTATTGGGTCCTTGGGAAAATGATAGTTATTCTACAATTTTCTCTGTTGTTCTTGGATATCTGTAAGTGCAATTTTAACATGTTTCAGGTCATATAAATGAATAGTTGTAAGATATTGTCACCCTTTTGTTGACAAAGTTCACTTCCCATAATAAAAGTAAGCTAAGTTCTTGGCCCCCAATATTGCCTGCATCTGGTGAAGGTGGGTGAAGCAGTGCGTTGAGGAAATGAAAATGTTGGTGCGGGCAAGACAAAAAAATTGCTTCCCATATAGGTATAGCATATTGGCATGCCGTAGTGTTATGTGGCATGGTGCAAAGTGTGCATGATATGTCATGGAGATGGAGTGAGGCACATGGTTCTCATGCAATCATGGGAGGGCCTACATGGTCCTTTGAGATCATCTCTTTTAATATTTTTGATTTGATGTGTTATGATGCCTTATATAATCCATTGTTTTCTTTTCCATTCATAATGGGATTCCAACCCTGTTTTCATTATTTTATTATGTATTATGTTTACAGTGTTGAAACCATTGTGGGTGTGACAGGAAGTGCGTTGCAATATGCAATGCTTGGAGTCCAACATTGTGTAGGCTTGCAAGGAGGGTGGGGGGTAAGTATACTTTGTATTGAATTATGCACTTCTTTATGGAATTGGGGATCAAGGTTTGAGTGGGCAGTTTTCATCTTATTAGTGGGTGATTTTCATATTATTTGTGGTTTGTTGTGGAACATCTTTCTAAATTATGACAGTTGTGCACACAACCTGTAGTTATGTTCAACATTGAAATATAGCAACAACAAAAAAATGTGAAACTTGTCCATTTCTTCATGCATGGTGCATGTCTACGACCCTCTATGATACCATCTTCAAGAATTTCATCAACACTTGTTGATGCTACGTAGAGTCTTTGCATAAGTCAGGCTTAACCTACATAACAATGAATTGAGTGGGATTTTCAAGCGGGTTTATGGGCTGCTACAAATCTCACACTTATCAAAATTGAGAACAATGGTATAACGGGCACCATTTAGCTGCAAATTCTAAGGGTGTTGTAGTTGGCACAAATACAAATTAAGAACAACATAATGGCCCTTTCCCAAGGGAGTTGGACTAACTTTTCCATTTACACAGGCTTTTTGTTGCCCATAATCAATATCTGGGCGATTTGCCTGGAGATATATGAAATTGTCCTGCTTTCACCATCAATGTATCTCATAATTTGTTACCAGGTCAACTTTTAGACTTCAATTTTTATTGAAGGTATGACCATTCAACATTTGATTATAATGATTGAGACATTGTTAGAATGATGAATCACAGGATATAATTTAATACTTTTCTGTGTACATATGGGTTGAATTCTCCCCAAGAGATTTCAGAGAACATTCCCTATCGTTAAAAAACCACTGTGTTTAACCATTAAATATTTTACATCCTTTTCCTTTATTACAGGTTTCTGTCTCTTCTTGCTATTAAAGTTTTTTCTTCTCCCTCAATCTAGTTTCCTTTGGCATAACGAAAGAAAATTCGTAAGGTTTGCATTTTTTAACTGTAATCTTGAATCATTTCTATGAATAATTTTTTTTCCCATTTGTAAATCAATAGATTATGCTAAGTGAAACATCAAATTTTTCTTTTTACAAATATTCTCATGGGTTAGACCCTCTCTGATGGGGGGCTTTTTGTCTCCCAAAATAGATTTTATTTATGAACAGGTGAGGAAATTCATCTACCCACCTCACTGTTGAGTATTTTTCCTTTTGGCTAAATCTAAAACAACTCGATGTTTTCTCTGGGATTGATGCATTTGTGTATACGCTTTGCATTTTGATTGGTTTCCCTCGTTTTTATCTACACAATAGAGTATTCTTCCATCTTCGTTTTCTCTCTGACCTACACTTTTTCCACTGAAGGAACACTAAATGCAACCTGTAGTAGTGCGATAATTCCTCTTCATCTAGCAATGAAGGTTTCGACAACTTTATATTTTATGTTTGTTATAGAGTACAATGATTTTATTCAAGATTTTGAAGTGCCCATATCGCATTGGGTTTAGTTTTCTACCTTCATTTTTACCCTTGTTTTTCTCGAGTAAAGCCATACCAAGTCCCCTTATTTAAATTGATAATAGTCTCTGTGCTTGTCATTTATATTGTTGTGGGGCATTTTGCATTATTCAATTGATGCTCCTTTTGCTTAAGTAAATCCATGCTAATTCACCTGTCACCTCAGCCTTTTCATGGTGTTGCGTTGTAAAAAAGGCTTGAGGCTATGACAAAGTATAAAAATTTCTCTATAGGTCGGGATTGTCCTCTTCGAACCTCTTAAGGAAACCCAATCAAAATCTATGCTATGCTCTATTAAGAAATGGCTAAGCTTATGAAGCTTATGTTGGGGCCTATGCGTCCCTTTCTAGTGGAACCCGCTAGCTAGTTATTAGCTATTCATGATTCTCTCATGGCCTTATGCATTCCTTTTTGGTGTGACCTACTAGCTGGTTATTCAATGTTCTCGATTTTCTCATGGTCAATTTCTACCCAACTCTTATAATTTGTGAACATATCTATCAAGGACTTTTGTTTATTTTTCCTTTTTCTTATTTCCGCACATGTAAGCCACGATCATGATGGTTGAAGGCCAACTGTCTCCTATAAAGTTTCAAACTAGTAAGTGTCCCTCATGATACTGCACACTATTTATTTTTACTTGTTCTCATTCCCACACATGTAAGCCATGATCATGATGGTTGAAGACCAGTTGTCTCCCAAAAAGTTTTAAACTAGAGGAAGTGTCTCTCATGAGGCTGCACATTGTATTCCATAGATCTATGTAAACATGTTAACCCTTTAGCTAATCAAGTCAACCCATATGTTTATATTTTATTCAAGTGGAAAGGGTAACACATTTTACATATCTTATACGTAATAAGGAACAATAATAGAGAAAATGAAGCCCCGACATGCATTCCTAGTTTCCTTTCCATAAAATATAACCTGCAGCATCACTAAATTATTTACCGTAATTCTCTAACATCTATAGCCTCTAGAATATTCATATAACCAACTATAACTCTACCATAGGTAGATGTACTTGGTGGCATTGTCGCAGTCACCACACATACGAAGGTTCTTGATAACTTGAATAGGTGCCCCTACCGATAAGCCCAAAAGAAATAGGCAACTTCTCACTGTGTTGGAGAAAATCTTCCTTCTGCACCTCTATCTCTGACAACAAATGTATGTGTCATGTTCTTAACCTTAATCCATCTTAGTCCTTGTTCCTTTTTCAGTTTCCGATCCTTTCATCGTTTTTCCAACCTTCGCAACATCTTCCCACCTGCCAAGAAAAACATAAATATTTGATAAAATCACATAAGTAGCATTGTTTTCTGGTTCCAATGCTAGTATGCACTCTGTTGTACATTTTCCTAGATCCAAAGTATAATGAACTCTGCAGGCACCAAGCAAGGTACGCCGCACTAACGCATTAGATTCAAATGAAATTTCTTTGATAAGATCTTATGCTTCATTTAGATGTCGAACACGGTTAAGAAGGTCAACCATGCCGGCGTAATGCTCTACTCTTGGCTTAATGCCATGAACTTGGCTCATTGAAATGAAGTGGTGGCAACCTTCACACACTAGGCATGTACCCTTAAGCCCTGTGCAGGGGATGGTGAGGAAAAACATGCAGTATGGATACTTACAAAGTTGAATTGGTCAGGCTTCATGCCCCCTACTTGCATTTGCCAAAACAATTTGAGAGCTTCTTGACGATAGCCATTTCAAGCATATCCTGCAAATATCACATTCCATGTGATAATAGTTCGTTTAGGAATTCGATTGAACATTTTATATTTATCGTCTATGCTCCTGCATTTAGCATACATATCAACAAGAGAACTCTCTACAAAGGCATATGACTTTAATCCAATTTTGATAACATAGACATGTAACCCTTTTCTTTGTTCCAAAGCTCCTAAACTAGCACATGCCTTGAGAATACTTGCAAAGGTGAAATAGCTTTCCTTCATGTATGCAATTTTTGAAAGGGAAGTTTTAGAGTGCTTCCTCACTGAGCTCTGGTGGACCCTAAGTCACGTTCCTCATCCCTTAATTCCTTATGCAACCTAAGAATGAAAGGTGAAAAAGCTTAGGCAACCTTAAAAATATTTATAACCCAATGGTCAGGCTCATTAGGTCAGTGTTAGTCCCTTAATGTGCCCAGGAAGGAGATTAAACGAACTATAGACTTGATTATAAGACTTTGTTTTAACTGCATGCACTTTATTTTTGTAGAAACAAATTTCCAATTCCCTACAACAATGTAAGCTTGGCACAGTGATAAATTATCAGTTTAAATGACATAAAATGTCAAGCTAAAGGTCATCAAATGAGAAAGTCTTCATTGAGATTGCGTTGAGAGTACAAGCGTACTATTTCTAGAGTAATATTAACTAAGGGCACACGAAAATAAGAAAAGTTGTTGAAGAGAGGAAACAAATAGCAACAACACTATAATAACGAAAATAGAATTCCAAAATGAGATTAATACAGAATGAGATTATAAGAATAAAGAAACAAAAGGATCCCAATGCTGAAAAACCAAAGATTCTATATCTTAATTTCATGTTCAACAACTAAAATATCAAAATTAGGGTAACAAAGAGTTTGCAGTGAACGATACATTAGAGGACTAACAATTTTAGATGCTCCATATATCTAAGTAGATTGGGGTGCCAGATAAGAATTGCATTTATTAATAATAGATGGTAGTAGAAGGTGGGCATAAAGAACCAAAATTTTCCAAATTGAATCTTGGTATTGTGGTTAAAAATAACCATTTATGAGAATAGAGCTACATCTGATGGTAAGAAATTTCTTGCACATAGGTCATATACCTACCATACCATGTTACAAAGAGAACATGAGAGGTTTAGTAACAACTTGATTTACATAATTGTATATGAAATTATCTGTAAATAAAAAACATGAGAGAAAAATGAGCACAACTGTATGGAGGATATGCAATGCCCTGCTGATAGGTACATGGATAAGATGGGGGAAAATTTGGGCTCAACATAGGTTTTTCTAGGTTGAGAAACTCCAGTATAGGGATTCCCAAGGTGCAGACATCCTGCCAAATAATAGGCATCATCTCAATGCTGAAATGGTTCTCTAAGAGGGAGAGAATATTTTAAAAACAAGTTTTTACGTCAGTTGTATACATAACCATAAAAATAAATGTAAGAAATCATATGAAATCATCATGAAAAATAGAGGAAAAATAAGGATGGATATGAGAAATGCAATCATATGACATCATCTTGAAAAGTAGAGGAAGAATAAGGATGGGTATGAGAAATGTCTTCTTTGTAAAAAAATGAGTGAGGCAGCTGAAGAATTCTCTTCTAGAAAGCTATCTAGATCTCTCAATCAAGGCCTTATTAAACTCATTACCAAGAATTTATATAGGGGCACCATTGGAGCTTGCAGGCCCATTACCTTGGTGTCTCATGCAAGATCATGGCTAAAGCAATGGCTCTGCAAATACACTCAATTGCGTAGAAAGTAGTTCCACAAGAGCAGACAAGTTTTGTACAAGGTCCAATTATTCTAGACTTTAGAAACCTTACAATGGGCTCGAGATAATGGATAACACCCTAGTTTTATGCAAATTGGAGCTTCATCATAGACATGTTGGTTTGCTTTGCCTTTGGACCAAGTTGTGTGACCATGGTGAACAAATTACTCTATAATGCATCAACATTTCTCTTTGATAATAACTTATTATCCCCTCAAATTTTGATGAATCAATCCATTTTTCAAGGGTGCCCCTTTGCCCCATATTCGTATGTTTGACAATGGATGTCTCAGATCACCTATTGGAAGTTGCTAGCATTCAGGGGCATGTGAAGGACATCTTACATATGGATGGGTCGGAGATGGTCAACAATCATTTTGCTGATGGATCCTTATTGCTATGAATATTAATCAAAGCTTGGTTAATGGTGTTCATGCTTGTTTGGACATCTTCAATTCTACATTCGATGTTGTGGTTAGTGACCACAAGACACATTTTTGGTTGTTAGATTTAGACTCTCAAACTACAAGATTCCCACAACTCAGACTTATGTTTGACCCATGATAATTGTGAGGTATCTAGGCATTGCATTTGTGGTGTACCGTGTCTTCAACAATTTCAGAGTAAGACTTGATTTTGGCATCATTAGGACCTCTCACTAGATGGGAAGTTGACAAGGGTTGGAAAAATGCTATAGGGCTCACACATTTATTATGTATCTCGGTTTCATTTATAAGATCATGCAATCGTACATGTGGTTAAAGTATGGTGGGAGGAGCAATCTTTCACAACGATGGGGGGCTCATCCCTTTCCCAACATGTTGAAAAATAACATTGTGACATCAGGGCTATTTTGCATGGATACAGGGTGGAGCATTGGTCAATCCTTTCAGTAGTAACAATGATAAAGGATTTAATCTTTGTTGATTTGGTAGAATCCATTAGCTCCAACTCTCACTGCAAGATGGGGTGTCGGTTTGATCTAGAAGTGAACTGAGCACAAAAATTACACAGTTTCTAGGATGGGGTGTCGGTTGATCTAGAAGAGAGGTGAGCACAAAAATTACATAGTTTCTAATATGTTTGGAAGTATATTTAGGAACAATATTTAGTTCTCCTTCAAGGAAATGCTCACTAGCGTGTTGTGTTGTTTGCCAATTGTAGCTATCTGGTGCACTATTCGTTCATTGGGATTTGGCAGTGCTTGAGAGTCTATGCTCTATTTCCCTTGCAAGATTAAGTGTAAGTTTTTTTTTGCAAGAAGCATGTTCAGATGAATACTCAAACATTGAAAATGTTGTTAGATACCCTAAAATTTAAATTAGGATATCGATTAGGCAGAAAGACACAGGCGAGATTTAAAAAAAATTGCATATTCTCCTTAATTTGCAAATTCTGCTAGGGAGATGATCCCTTGCAGGTTATTCATTAAAATGGCCAAATGAGAACTCGGGTAGGTAGGGGGTAAATTCTGGAATATTTTTAAACGACAACTATTTAACCAAAGGAATAAATTAAATACCTTACACAAACCAACAATGAAATTGGTGAGGGATGAGAGCTCTGCAATCCACTTCTTCTAACCAGAAGAGAACCCCTCTAGCCCCTGACATTCTTCTTCATCATCATCTTGCAGCTTCCTATTGACGCTGAACAGGGGCAAGGAATGCCAATACACATTTACCTTTGACCATTTCCATAACCTATCCACGATAATTCACAATATCTCTGTACATATTTTGGGCCAAATTTAATAGAAGATTTATATTTTTTTACGAATGTGGCCTTGGCCTTTTGTATATGTATGCAGAGCAAGTGAATTTGAAAGAAAATTGGATTAAGCTCTCATGTCAGTAATAAAATCTATACATATATTTAATCAGTCATAAACATATATAAATAATATCATATTTCTATAAGAAATATATCTCATCTATTATAATAAATATATTGATACTGCTCTTCACAGGTTGAACCGGTTATGTTGCTCTGAACGGACGAGTTCCTGCTGGTATACTGACAGACAGGTTATGCTGCTCTGAACGGGACACCCATGGACAATAAAGCTAGTCATAAACACCCATCCAGTAAAGCCAGTGCCCCACCAGTAATTAGTGCCGTCATAGAGAATTTATACAACCAAATTACTAGATTTGTCATTAATTTTAATACTACCCAACAATATTATCCAGTGCAAACTAAGAATATTGCCAGTAAAATTAATTAACCAGCAAGTGTGCTAAAGACACTCTCTGATATGGGCATGAAAATGCAGGTATCCAATATAAAATTAATCAAGTATGCTTCCATTCCTTTCATGTTTTAAAGGCAATTTGTAAAGAGTGATGGTAAAATTGCAGCGGAATTAAATATTTTCTTCACTCAGAATTTCGAAGCAATATTTGTATTTTATGTTTTAAAGGCAATTTGTACAGAATTATGGTAGAATTGTAGTCCTATTAGGAAGTCATTGAGCAGTGGGCCACCCACTGCACATATAGGTATTACTGCAAGTTTTGCACTTAGATGTAGATGCCAGGTTGAGATTTTGACATTTTATAACTTTTATAGATGTTGAATCACTTTTTAACCATGGAGAAGCAATTAAAAAACAAACATTAATTATGCTAAAACTAAGCCAGATCAAAATAGTTGGGGTAAAACTAAGTCAGATCAAAATAGTTGGGGTTGGAGCTGCTTAGAGCGTTGGATGGCTGCACTGAAATCGGCAGGGATACAGCCGCTCCGCAATTACCCTTGTTTATTTAGTGTCTTTTCGTTATTAACCTTTGTATGTTCAAACAATCAATTTAATGGAAATTTGAAAGAATAAAGCGGTTGGTTAATGTAAGTTTTCATTGCGAAGGAACACAAATTTACTGTGCAGAAAGAAGGACCGAAGGATTATAAAGGAAGATAATGCAAATTTTTATGATAAAGTGGGGTTGAATCTTTATTGTTAAGAATCTTGTTGTGTTTTTTTTAAATGTATATGTTATGTTTAATTCATGTTTAATCTTGGTAATGTGAGATGTATCATGAGGTGAGTGTCTTGATGCCTATCACATATTGATGTCTATTGACATTTACCAACCATTTAAATTACATGGCTATGCTAATTAGCTAATGAATGGTCGTCTTAGATGTAAAGGAGTTTAAAATACCATAAGCGACTTGGATTTTCATATTAGATGTAAACGAGTTTAAAAGACCATAAGTGACTTGGATTTATTCACATGTTTTCTTTGTTGAAAATTAAAATTATAGTGAAAAAAATTAAAACATGGAGTGGAGAAGGAATGGAGAACTATGCAGATTAAGACATTAGGCGACTAGGGTTTCCCTAGTCATTGAAAGTTTTTCTTACAGGACTAGAGCAAGCACGAGCCTGTTTGGATGGTCAAACACATGGATCACTGAGATGGGTGTGTCTTTGAACCTATAGATTCATTCATTTCTATTGTCATCTATGTTTGCTCTTTGTTGGAGTCTTTTGAACACAATGACATGGAGGAAGTAGCATTCAAAGGCCTGGTGTAGGCTCAAAAACCTCGTGGGACTTCTTCTCACCCCCAAAAATTTGTGAAGAAATTAGTTGAGATCCTAATGGTGGATCTCTCTCCTTTAGATTTATGCAAGAGATCATGTTGGCTTATATCGGCCTGATCTAGGTTTGGAAGAGTTATTTAGCCAAACAAATCCCGCAGCTACCGGCCCTTTCGGCAACAGCCTGTGGAGTGCGGACTGAGGTCTCACCCGAGGTAGCAGGGTAGCGTGCTGGAACCAGGTTTCCGCACCCTAGGGATGTCTTGGTGTGGTCTGGGAGGTTCGCACACTGGTTTACAACTCCATGCTGCTTAGTACTCGCACCGATCCAGAGTGATTATATTTTTGTTATTACTGCACTGTTCTACTCTTATGATTCAGAGCTATTCAACATGGTCTTTAAGCAAACATTTAACCAACATAATCAATTCGCACACAAAATGAACCCAGATTCACATACACTTATCACATTTTCATTAACCAGATATAGAAAGGTAAACCATAAAGACAGATGAGCGTTAACACAGAATTTACAGAAGCAAACTTATATTTATTATTATTCTCCACCAATACATCCAGATTTACCCTGCGCACTCAGTTGCAAGGGTTCGCACACACAGCTGTGGACTTTCCAGGCCTTTGTGCACACAGCTGCAGAGCCTTTACCTACTACCCAACCCTCGACTCGGACTTACAGACGCTTTTAGACTATCTCCTTCAAGAACCCATTACATTTCATCTTCCAGATTTCCTATCCCCAAAATTCTGCCCCTTCTACCCATAAAGCCTTGCTCTATTTATACCCTTTCTTGGCCCGCGATCCCTGCGCGGGCCGACTCTATTTATCTTTCTTTACATTATTTTTGGGCGGACTACCCTTTGACTCGACCTATTATAATTCGCGCTCCGCACTTTCAGCAGAGTCTTTTCCCTAACTTCTACCCAAAATGTCTAGTTCGCACCCTCTAACCGTTGCGCGGGTCTTTCGCTACCCAACAGTCCCCCAACACAATCATTGTGACTCGTCCCGAGTCACTCGGCTGGGGCAGCGATCTTCTCAAGGAGGTTGGTTAATACTTTCTGCATGACTTGTGTTTCCTCAACAAACTCTGCGGCAATTCGTTGTACCTATTCCACCCGAGTTACTGATGCATCTGTGTCAGTTGGATTTGCCTGCTCATAATCACATATAGCCTGCATATGTGCTAAATTGCCTTCAATCGTGGCAGAGACAACAAAGGATTCATCGAGCCACGGCTGAATGCATACTTTAAGCTCTACCTCTTGTTGCCGTGCAATGTCCATTTGGGCTTTGAGAGCCTGGGCCTCCCACATCTTGGCTAGCCACTGTGTGAGAGCGACCGTTTGTGCATTTTCGTGAGCGGAATCATAGGCCTGTTGTAGAGCGCACGCCTCAGCTTCTATGCGCTGTATGGTGGGGTCCTCCTAGAGGGATGTAAGTATACCAATAGACTAATCAAAGAGCCCCAAATACTCATGGATAACACACCTTATTGCTTCCATCCTTGCTTGAATTTTCGCGCGGCATTGTACACGATCCACCAATGGTTGCTGCGCCTGGAGTCTGAGCTCTGCTAGTTGTCGAGTAAGCTCCCCTGGGGCTTTCGTGGCTGCTTCTTGGGCCGTGCGAGCTCCTACAACCATGTGTTGAACCTTGGTAACGGTTGGAAGGTCCACGGGGATAGCTGATGCCAGAACCATGTTGCAGGCTTCTGTTACGACTTGTTCGACATCTCGATAACATTCGAGCAAGGCAGTGTGCTAAATATTTACATGCTCTAACTCGTCTTTCTGCTTCATTAAAGTGTGAAGGGTGCAACTTTCCCTAGCCCGGAGTTCATTAGTGAGTCCGTCCTAGAGTTGGTAGAGTAACCCACCGTGTAGTGCAGCCAGATTTAACTCCCAACTACGGTCATCATCAGTGCCTTTAACTAGGATAGCATCGGTTGTCAACGGTACAATGTTCGGTGTGGGCGCGCGCACCATCTGCTCAGCTATAGTTGTATTGTCAACGAGGTGGACTCTGCTTAGAGAGCTCGCCTGTATTTCTTCCAATTGCATCCTGGTCTCCCCCCACACAATTATTTGTTCTGCAATGAGAGTGGGAAAGTCACTGGTAGTGGTAGGACTCGCTGTGAATTCTTTCTCCAAAGCCTTCGTTATTTTGGATTTTTTCCGGGCAGTTGGTGAGTCCTGTGTGTGCGATCGCTTGACTTGAGCCGTGTGGTCCTGCGTCTCTGTTTCCCGGTCTGACTCCAATACCTGCTCTGCCGTGATCTCTTATGCTGGCGGGTTCTTAGATGCCTCTTGCTGCGAGGCCAACTATTGTTCCTGTCGTGCCTTTTCTTCTAGGTGCATGCGCTGCTGTTGTCGGTCCTTCTTCTGCTGCTGTGTGGCGAGTTGGTCAAGGACGACCTTATCTGGGGTGCGCCATTCGAGTGGCCATGCTGCCAAAATTGCGTAGATCGCCTCATCTGTTGCCATGAACGGGTTTGTGACCCAGGATTGTCCCAGATCTTTCCGCTCTCGGATGTACAAGTGATGCATGTTGGCTTTAAACTCGGTGGTGCTCTGGAAATTATTATAGATCGTGGGAGACATTTGCTGTCATCGAGCAATCTTTGTCCTTATCTTTCCTTCCATAGAATTCCAAAATGCTCAAATTGCATAAACCCTTGTCGCATCCCTTGTACCACATAGCGCCACATATCGCACTGCCTCAGGGAGGTCATGTGTGATGCTAGGGAACCGGCTGCCCTGTGGTAGTTCACCTGTAACCAAGAGAATTGACAAAAGCAACCATGCATAGTGAAATGTATTAACTTTGTCCTGTGCTTCTTGACAGTTGGTTAGGAACTCATTGCACAAGAACTGCTCCCAATTGAACTGAACCCCCTTGGCACATTGTCCAGCCAACACAATGACAGAAGCAGGTACTTCGTCTGGCGGCATTTCCGCATGAGTTTACAAGCGAGGAGCTGGGTAGCCACTCGGACGGCTTGGTCGTTGATGGTGGCTACGACATATCCGCGCTTACCTTTCTCTAGCTGATATCGCGTTTTTGCTATTTCGGCGAGTCCTACCTCGTTGCTAGTTCTTGCGGTGTCGGTTGGATCATTTCCTTTTAGCGGTAGGTGCATTATTCGGTGAATTAGTCCAGCTGTGATTGGGATCGGCTCTTCCAACCACAAGAATCCATCATGTACCAAACAGAGGAGTTGTCGAATTATAAATGTGGTAATCGTCACGTGGTGGTAGTGAGGTAACCATTTGAGGTTGAGGATGCTCGTCTTTTCCACACCTAGGAGCCATACCCATGGCAATAACATGTCTTCTGCCAATTCAGGGAACTTATCGCGGTCAGCTAGATCCCAATCTTCAAACTTAAGGCTCGAGACACACCCCAATGGCAAACCTTCGAACCTTATATCATCATGAAGACGCGGGGCCTGAAGCTCAGCCTTTGCGACATCCAAGTCCTTGGGTACCTTGGTTGACCCTTGCCATGGAGAAATATATGGAGGTAACGATGGGAGTTGGAATGCATCTACCTCTTCTTCAACCTGTGCATCTATTTGGTCAAGCAACTCTTGGAGAGCATCGTCCTCCTCTTCGGTTTCAGTGGAAAAGACTTTGCCCTTATTGGTTGCAGATTGCTTGGTGAACCGTGGTGAGGCTCGAACTATTCCTGTCTTTTTATTTTGCGGTGTTCGTGGGGATTTCGGAACCCCCGGCGCCTGACTCCCACCCTCCGGTTCCTCCGGATTCAACTGCATTTCATCCGCGAATCGTGCTCGTGTTCTGGCCATGGGATTCATGGGTCATCTGGGAGCCAACTGCTTGCTGCTTTGCTCTGATGTATAGTGCCAATACGTTCATGCCGTGCTTCGATCATAAAATAAAGTCGAGATTTTGAACGACTCGCTTCCCTCATTTTCTAGCATAGGGCTACCGTCTTGTCGGCAGATCTTAGCGGATCCGATTTGGAACCTTTGCCTTAAATGTTCGCCACCTGCTCCTTTTTACCATACCGTAATGTCCTGGTCATGAATAGTGGTGCTAACGGTCATCTCTTGACTGGTCCGCGTGGTAGCGCAGTTCCACGGATGCAGTTGCGACAAGGAGGGAAGTGTTTCACCAGACCGACTTCTTGCAAACTTGTTTATAGTCCCACGCCTTCTTTCAACTGCTCGGGGTGCTGAGACTATAGCGTCGACCACTAGGCAAGTATTCGCACCATGGGTGTGTTGTCATAACATCCCTACCAACATGGGCTGTGAGCACTGTTCGGCCGCGCGGGGAGCCATTTTTTCCTGCCGATGATGTGTGCACAACCCTGATAGCAGGGTCATAGCTCGGTCATTCTTAGCAATATGCCTAAGTGGTCCGACTCGTCTTGTGTGAGTGTCGCGGTGTGGCATTCTGCTGAATCCGTTTCCGCATATTGTTCTTTAGTCTCTCGATCGTTCCCAGAGTGTGCTGTCAACGCGGGGCCTGCAGCTACCCGACTTTTGTTGAGCTCTTTTCCATTGCTTACTCCAAACCCATCGAGTTCGAGGTATTCACAACTTCCAAGAAGTTTGTGACATTGGACGACCACGATGTGTGCTTCCTCTTAAGTCCTTGTGGACGTTGTCGTTGGCTACTGGCAACCAGAGTCGCTTCAGACTGCTTCCCTTAGTTTGTCTGACCACTTGTGTTGGTGCATGTCCGCGGCCCCCACGCTTTTTCCTTTGTTTGGTTACGATTGCCCCTTTTTCTGAAACCAAGGTCATTCGGGATGCTATTGTAGATATTACCGGTGCACCTAGTTTTGATTTCACCGAGGCAATTGATTCTTCATCTTTCTCCACGAACGGCTCTACGGCTCATGTCGTGACCATCCTGTTGCAATTTAATGTGGTTACTTCATGCAGGCGGTTTTGCCATCGTTCAACCTCTTCATCCGAATTCGACGTGCACAAGTTATCGTGGTCCCATGAGAGTCGATCGTTCACTGTTGGATTCACCTTGTCCTAATATCGCATTGTGAGCTGATAGATATAGTCTAGTTCCCCATCACTGTCGTTGTCATGCACAGGTTCAATGTAACATTTTCCTTCAGCTGGATCCAATGGAATTACTACTTGAAGAGAGTTCTTTTCAAAGATCATTTTTCGTTTCTTAAGGTTGATGATTCCATTCATGTTTGTTTCCCAATCTATCCACAGTGATGCTGGATATGGGTTACTGTCATCCACGATTTCAATGACTTCAAAATCTATTTGCGTGTAGGCACAGTCGATGTCCATGGTAACCCCTTGCAACCTTCCCATAGGCAGAATCTTTTGCTGGTTGGCCATTCGTAATTGGATCGGGGACCATTGCAGCGTAGGCTTGCCCATGCGTTCCCATGTTTTTTTTGGTAGGACATTTGCGTCGGACCCCAGATCTAACATGACCTGGTCCATCTCATAGTCGCCAATCTAGATGGTCAGTCGCATCTCTCGACTGGTACGCAAAACTGGTTTCCCAATTTGCGGATCAAGCGCAGTTCGTCTGCGCCAACACATTTATTTATTAATTCTTGTAACCCTCTCACTACATTAGCATCCCTTAGAAGCTTCATACAGGTTTTTAAGAAGGTAGTTATCAAAGACCTGTCATGTTCCAGTTCTGGTTGCCCTTCACTACCCAAAGTCTATGCTTCCACAAAATTTTTCTTAGCCTCTAAAAGGGTTTCCTTTGCTTGCACCAAATCAAATTATAGTTGTTTTGTGGGAGCCTTACAAACCCACGTATCCTCTTTCGACTTCTCCCCATTATCTTCCCCTGTAGCTGTACCAAAATTGAGCATCATGTTTATGTTGGGGTCTTCAGTGCGTGGTTCAACCTTCATCATTTGGACATTCTGGGTGGGGCTACTGGGAGCACTCCTTTTTCCTGTAATTGAGCGATCAACATAGGGAAATCGACTGCATCATGATCAAACTGGTAGCATGGCAGACAACAAGCTTTAGTTGGATTCGCACAATTCTGAGTGTAATGTCCTTGACCACCACAATTATAACAGATCAACTGTCCGTAGCCCCGTCCAGGCCCCCATCCTCCACGGCCCCGTCCACGTATCAGGAATCCCTCACGCACGAATGGTGCAGCTAGGTCCTGCCCGCGCGTCTCTATCTGCATCCTATATGTAGGTGGTCGATCCATCAACATGTGACAATCCCTTTCCTCGTGACCCATCGTTCTGCAGAAGTTGCAAAATAAGTGTTGAGGAGGTTGTCGTAAGCTCAGCAATAGGTGGCAGCTGTCCGTAGCATGCTTTCCTCCGACTTGGCAAATTTCACACCAAGGCCCAAGCAGAGCACTTGACCCTGTTTGTACCTCCACTTTTAACAGCTTCGAGTCTCCTTTCGCCAGATGGTTCGAGAAAACCGGACAATGGTCTTTGTTGTGTGTTTGGCTCTTAATACAACCTACCTCCAGTCGTACCTCTGGTCGGGACACTCTTCCTTGCTTTAAGCTTTGCACTTCCAGACTCAAGTTTTGAAGTTGCGTGTGGATTTGATGAACTCCCAACCTTGGATTTGGTATTGGGGTCGCGTGTAACCTCATTGCTGTTTCTAGCGCCTCGTCTTGGGTTGAGATCTTATGTTGTGACAAAGCCGTCCTCAGATGGGGTGTTAATGACGCCACAAACCACGCACAATGTTGTCCATCTGTCAAAGTCATGTTAGCTTCACGAATAGTACTCTTTAAACTTTGGTCCAGATCCCACGGAGTTTCACCAGACAACATTGCTATCTCCTTGAACCCAATGACTGACTGGGCTTCAGACTTTGGTCGGCCAAACTATTTATTAAATGCGTCCTGGATCGCCACTATTCCCTCATTCGGGTGGTCGGTTGAGTATTTTATGTACCATGTCAGCATGTGGTCCTGTAGTGCGCTAACCAACGTGGCCTTTTTAATGTTTTCAACTGTTATGCCTTACGCGTCCCATACTATTTTTATCACAAACCAGAACCAACTTGGCTCTTCATTCCTTACACCCCGAAATGTCGGTAACTTGACTGCGGTCGCCATCCCAGCTTTTAGTGGTGGAGAGGGTGGAGGTGGTGTTGGTGTCGATGGACTCGATGTGGGTGAAGCGGGTGGCAGTGTAGACGGAGGTGGTATCAGTGGGAAGCGTTCTTTAATCAACGAAACCGCACTTCCTGGCGAGGTCCTCCTCGTCTTCCCACGAGATAGAAATCAAAGGGATGTTCTCTACTTCTCTTGCTCTTCGATAACCCTTTCTTCTCCGCGTTACCCCAGACATCAATCTACGCGCAGGATCTATTTTTCGCACAACAACATCTTAATCCAAGTATTCAATGATTTGATGCACCTACCCCGCGGTCCTTGGAGAAATTGCCTTTCTGCTTCGCTATAACTTACAATTGTTCTATCGTGAATTCAGTGATAAATCCCCCTATGATCCGATCTACCCAGTGATCTGTCGCGCACACAAGTCTATCTTCGGTGGCTTCCAGCCTGCACACCAATTCTGGAGTCCACACTATCAACTGGTCTAATCTGCACCTCCCCACGCTATCAGCTAACTTCACGATCCACTCATACAATTCTATTGGAAATGTTACGAAGAAGATCTTGTGTATATCTGTGAATATATAGCGATCCAACCACTGTTCCTCCAATTCTTGTGAGTTTCTGTTTTCTTGAACCGCGAACTCGTGAAGCTTCAAATCCCACCAACCTTCAAGCTCTTTCTTCATAGGATTCTAGCATTCCCACATTAGACAACCCTTAGGTAGATCCCGGTCCCGGCAACGAAACCATTTGTTGGCTTATATGGGCCTGACCCAGGTTTGGAAGAGTTATTTAGCCAAAAAAATCCCGCAGCTATCGGCCCTTTTGGCAACAGCCTGTGGAGCACAGATTGAGGTCTCATCCGAGGTAGTAGGGGAGGGTGCTGGAACCGGGTTTCCGCACCCTAGGGATGTCTTAGTGTGGTCTGGGAGGTTTGCGCATTGGTTTACAGCTCCGCGCTGCTCGGTACTCACACCGATCCAGAGTGATTATATTTTTCTTATTACTACGCTGTTCTACTCTTATGATTTAGAGCTATTCAACAGGGTCTTTAAGCAAACATTTAACCAAGATAATCGATTTACGCACAAAATGAACCCAAATTTGTATACACTTATCACATTTACATTAACTAGATATAGAAAGGTAAACCATAAAGACAGATGAGCGTTAACATAGAATTTACAGAAGAAAACTTATCTTTATTATTATTCTCCACCAATACATCCAGATATACCCTGCACACTCAGCTGCAAGAGTTTGCGCACACAGCTGCGGACTTTCCATGGCTCTGCGCACATAGCTACAGAGCCTCTACCTACTACCCAATCCTCAACTCGGGCTTACAGACGCTTTTAGAATATCTCCTTCAAGAACCCATTACATTTCATCTTCCAGATTTCCTATCCCCAAAATTCCGCCCCTTCTACCCATAAAGCCTCGCTCTATTTATACCCTTTCCTGGCCCGCGATCCTTGCGTGGGCTGACTCTATTTATCTTTCTTTACAATATTTTCGGGCGAACTACCCTTTGATTCGACCTATTATAATTTGCGCTCTGCGATTTCAGCGGAGTCTTTTCCCTAACTTCTACCCAAATGACCAGCTTCGCACCCTCTAACCGTTGCGCAGGGCTTTCACTACCCAACAGATCCTTAGCTCTATCAACGAAAGCATTGGTCGACAAGTTTATGGACTTGTGGCTAAATCTGAAAGTTGTTGAAACTTGGATCATGGAACACTTCTCATAGAATAAGGTAGATGGAAGACCAAACAGGGTTTCTTTTTTTAAAAAAATACTTTGTGTGATGAGAGATTTATAGTTTTCATTATGTAAACAAGTTATTTTGTAACAAGTTATTTTAAATCCATCTTGAGTCAAACTAATAAAAAATTTAACATTTTGTTTTAATTTTTAATTATTTAATTCACTTTTAATATTAACACAGAATATTAGTATCTCAATTGATATGGTTTAAGAGATCAATTTTTAATTTTTAATTTTTTTCTTCTTCTTTGAATTTTTAGTTTTTCTTGGGTCAAAATAAAGTAACAATGAAATTGTGGTGTTCTATCATTTAAATTGAAAAAAATCAAAAAATTGTTTTAATAAACTCAAAAAAATGGAAATCATATAAGTAAATAATTGGGAAAGTCAAAGTCAATTAGGTGAATAATTTGCTCATACGTATTCAATTTACAAACACTAAAATATATGCAACAAAAAAAATAAAATACATAAGATAAGATTGATTTTCTTTGAATAATAGTGATTAGTCAACTTGTATTTGCAAATAATAACCAATAATAATTGTCTCACTAAAATACACTTAAATAAAATATATGCAATAGGCGTGCTTTTCCTTGAATAACAGTGATGAGCGGATTTGTATTCATGGAATAACCAATAATAATTGTCCCAATACTAATTTGACAAATAAATTATGATAAATTTCCTATTCTATAAAAATAAAAAATAAATTAATTAAATACACTAAGGGAAAA
>APFE031619971.1:0-39294 GCA_000404065.3 Pinus taeda | reverse complement strand
GTGCTAAGTGAACTATTCAAAAATCATGAGAAATTAGTGAGTTACGACTACCTCTCATGGAAATGGTCATACGTGAATGACTTACTTAACGCAGTTGAATCCCAAAATGATATCTAATATAATGCACTACGTAAAACCCCCATACTTAAATTCAAAAAGAGTCAAGGGATCTCTACTTGAATGGTTCATGAGGCACAATACTTGCTAAGGTTTTGCAAATGGGTAGCAAGCTAAGTGGGCTTGATTGTGGAAAATCTCCACAGTTAAGCGCGCTTGAGCCAGAGGAGTTCTGGGATGGGTGACCTCCTGGGAAGTCCTGGTTACCGGGTGCAAGCCCCGGAAGTGGTGATTGATGCTATGTGATTCGTTCTCCACATTTCACTAGTTTCAATCCCACTTCTTCACCCCTGTGAGCATCACCCGATGCAATGAGTGCTAAGTGAACTATTTCAAAAATCATGAGAAATTAGTCAGTTACGACTACCTCTCATGGAAATGGTCATACGTTTGAATGACTTACCTAACGCAGTTGAATCCCAAAAATGATATCTAATATAATGCACTGCGTAATCCCCCATACTAAATTCAAAAAAGAGTCAAGGGGATCTCTACTTGGGAATGGTTCATGAGGAACCATACTTGCTAAGGTTTTTCAAATGGGGTAGCAAGCTAAGTGGGCGATTGTGGGGGAAAAACTCTACAGTTAAGCGCGCTTGAGCCAGAGAGTTCTGGGATGGGTGACCTCCTGGGAAGTCCTGGTTACCAGGTGCAAGCCCCGGAAGTGATGATTGATGCTATGTGATTCGTTCTCCACATTCACTAGTTTCAATCCCACTTCTTCACCCCTGTGAGCATCACCCGATGCAATGAGTGCTAAGTGAACTATTCAAAAATCATGAGAAATTAGTCAGTTGCGACTACCTCTCATGGAAATGGTCATACGTGAATGACTTACTTAACGCAGTTGAATCCCAAAATGATATCTAATATAATGCACTGCGTAAACCCCCATACTTAAATTCAAAAAGAGTCCAGGGATCTCTACTTGAATGGTTCATGAGGCACAATACTTGCTAAGGTTTTGCAAATGGGGTAGCAAGCTAAGTGGGCTTGATTGTGGGGAAAAACTCTACAGTTAAGCGCGCTTGAGCCAGAGGACTTCTGGAATGGGTGACCTCCTGGGAAGTCTTGGTTATCGGGTGCAAGCCCGGAAGTGATGATTGATGCTATGTGATTCGTTCTCCACATTTCACTAGTTTCAATCCCACTTCTTCACCCCTGTGAGCATCACCCGATGCAATGAGTGCTAAGTGAACTATTCAAAAATCATGAGAAATTAGTCAGTTACGACTACCTCTCATGGAAATGGTCATACGTGAATGACTTACCTAACGTAGTTGAATCCCAAAATGATATCTAATATAATGCACTGCGTAAACCCCATACTTAAATTGAAAAAGAGTCAAGGGATCTCTACTTGAATGGTTCATGAGGCACAATACTTGCTAAGGTTTTGCAAATGGGGTAGCAAGCTAAGTGGGCTTGATTGTGGGAAAAACTCCACAATTAAGCGCGGTTGAGCCAGAGGAGTTCTGGGATGGGTGACCTCCTGGGAAGTCCTGGTTACCGGGTGCAAGCCCCGGAAGTGATGATTGATGCTATGTGATTCGTTCTCCACATTTCACTAGTTTCAATCCCACTTCTTCACCCCTGTGAGCATCACCCGATGCAATGAGTGCTAAGTGAACTATTCAAAAATCATGAGAAATTAGTCAGTTACGACTACCTCTCATGGAAATGGTCATACGTTTGAATGACTTACTTAACGCAGTTGAATCCCAAAATGATATCTAAGATAAGATTAATATTTATAAGGCTTTGAAATTTTGGAATGAATTTACAGAGTTCATAAAAACACCCGATGCAATGAGTGCTAAGTGAACTATTCAAAAATGATGAGAAATTAGTCAGTTACGACTACCTCTCATGGAAATGGTCATATGTTTGAATGACTTACTTAACGCAGTTGAATCCCAAAATGATATCTAAGATAAGATTAATATTTATAAGGCTTTGAAAATTTGGAATGAATTTACAGAGTTCATAAAAACTTAGAGAGTGTTTTAGGATCCAATTCGGATCATGAGCTTCCCACTGAAAAAGATTTTGGACCACCAAAAGTTGGTTTTTAAGTATCAATAAAGTGAGGGTACAAATTCCTCGTTTTCCTAATTTCTATCCATTTCACACTACTTGGTTCTAAACGTTTGAGTCCAATCCAGAGGTACTCAACATCCCCTTTGTGTGTAGTTCTCACCTTCCTGTCCATAACTGTATCTTCTTGCAATTCATTAAGATATTCAATGAATAGATCATCAATAGAAGGAAATTGACTCTGCACTTTGGGATCTTCAACTAATGAAGGTTCAAATAGTCTCATGCTATCTGCATGAAAAACTGAGTAGATTTGCATGTAAGCTGGCAAATCAAGGTGAAAAGCATTCTCACCAATTTTCTCAAGCATCTTGAAAGGTCCATACCTCATTGGCTTCAACTTCTTATGTTCACCATGCATTCTGTCTTTGATGATATACAACCAAACTTGATCACCAACTTGGAAACTATGTTCAATCTGATGCTTATCATGCCTTGCCTTGTACTTGGTTTGCCTCTTTTCCAGTGGTTCCTGTACTGCTTGGTGAATCTCTTGGCTTTGTTCAATGAACTTGGTTGCCTTGTCCACATCATTGTGTCCATCAACCTCTATGTCCTTACCAAAGATAAAATCAAAGGGAGACCTTGGTGTGAAACCAAAACAGGTCTCGAAAGGAGATATTTGTGTAGAAGAATGTTTAGCACAATTGTAAGCATGCTGCACATAACATAAATGTTCATCCCAAAGCCTGGGATGCTTGCTACAATAGCCTCTGAGAAACTATATCATTGTCCTATTCACCACTTTGGTTTGGCCATCTGTTTGTCGATGAGATGATGTGAACTTCTTCAGTCTGGTGTCCATCAATTCCCACAGACTTGACCAAAACTTCCCAACAAATCAGGAATCTCGATTAGATACAATGGAAGTGGGTAATCCAAAATGAACCAATACATGTTGAAAGAACAACTTTGTTGTTTGTTCAGCTGTAAGCTATTTGTTACAAGGTATTAAAACACACATTTTGTTGAACCTATCCACAATAACATATAAATAGTCATGACCTTTTCTAGATTTAAGCAGTCCCCCAACAAAGTCCATGGAAACACTTTCCCATGGATGAGAAGGAACTGGTACCTAGTTTTCTATTACCGGGCTTGCTTTTAGCACACATAGTACATCCTCTTACATATCTAGAAACTGTCTCATCAATTTTTTTCCAATAACAAAATCTTTGCAGTTGTGCAACTGTTTTACTTACAGCAAAGTGACCTGATATTAGAGAAGTGCGTGCTTCTCGAATTATCTTTACTCTTTCAGTTTGTGGAATGCATAACTTTCCAAAATGATTCAAGAGTTGGTCCTTAACATGATAATCCAATTCTTCTACTTGTTTGCTGCGACTTAAAGTTGCATATACATCTTTAAAACCTATATCTTGAGCATACTATTCAATGTAGCTTTCATGTAATATTGAATTATGCTTAAGTATAGTAGATGCATTTATGATTGGTATGGACACCATATCTGCAACCTTATTGTGTATTCCCTTTTTATATCTGATGACAAGCTGAAACTGTTGTAGAAAACCCATCCCCCTATAGTGTCTTGATTGCTGCAACTTAGGTTGTGAGTGAAAATATTGAAGTGGTTGATGATCAGTATGTATAACTCTCTCTTTGCCCATTAAAAAATGTTTCCACTTTTTCACACTTTGTACTAATGCATAGAATTCCTTATCATATGTGGGATAATTAACTATTACAAAATTAAATGCCTCAGAATGATAACATATTGGTTTACCGTGTTGCATCAGCACTGCTCCCATGGCATAGTCACTGGCATCTGTTTCAATCTCAAATGGTATTTGAAGATCGGGTAGTGCTAGTACTAGTGTTGTACTAATCTTTTCTTTTAAGGTGTCGAAGGCTTTCTACTATTTGCCTCCTCACTAAAACACCTTGTTCAATATGGTTAAAGCATGTAAGGGAGCTGCAATCAAGGAAAAGTTAGCAATAAACTTTCTCCAATACTATGCTACTCCTAAGAAGCTTCTAACTTCTGTAGTAGATTCAGGTTTAAGCTAGTTTTCAATGACTGCAACCTTAAAGGGATCTATCTTCAATTCACCACCGCCTACAATATGACCCAAATAATTCAAAGATGTTTTTCCAAAATCACATTTTGAGAACTTAACATAAAGATTTTCTCTTTTCAAAACATCTAGAGTCTGCTTGCCATGTTTCAAATGTTCTTCCCATGTTTTACTAAATATCAGAATGTCATCTAAATATACAATGACAAAATCATCAATAAAAGGCCTAAGTACATCATTCATTACTCTCATGAAAGTAGCAGGAGCATTAGTTAAACCAAAAGGCATAACTAACCACTCATACAATCCTTGTTTTGTTTTGAAAGCATTCTTCCATGCATCTTGCTTTGCAACTCTGACCTGATGGTAGCCACTATGGAAGTCCAACTTGGAAAAGTAAACAACTTTTTTCAACTAATCTAATAGATCATCTATTCGAGGAAGCGGATAACGATTTTTTATCGTTATCTTATTCAGTGCTCGGTAATCAATGCACATTCTCCATGAGACATCTTTCTTTCTCACCAAGACAATTGGAGACCCACATGGTGATGTGCTAGGTCTTATAAACCCTTTCTCGAGTAGTTCCTCTACTTTCTTCTTGATTTTTGCATTCTCTAAAGAAGACAACCTATAAATTCTGATGTTAGATAATGGAGCATCTTGCTGAAAATTAATATCATGTACTATTTCCTTTTGGGGTGGCAGACTTTTAGGTTCTTGAAATAGTATATCATATTGTGAAACAACTTTGTCTAAATTAGCTTGTTGTTTAGCATTACAACCCTCAAATATATTGGTTTTATTAGGTTTCTTTTCTCGTACAACCATCTGTAAAAATTGTTTGCATGAATTTACAATTCTTTTCATTTTCCATGAGTTTATGAGAGTATAATTATTCTTGAGTCTATGAGCTCTTACAATATATTTTATTCCATCTTTAACGAGTTGATACTTGTTTTCAGGTCTATAAAAAATAGCTTTTCTATCATACAAGTAAGGACTTCCTAAAACAATTCCACATATCCAAAGGAACTATAACTAACTCAATCTCATCTAAAAATGTTGACACAAAAGAAAACTTAAGTTTATATTGTCTAGTCACTTGTAGCTTTGCTTTATCACATAACCAACCTAATCGATATGGCTTCTTGTGAGGTGTGGTTAGTAATCCCAACATCTTTACATTTGCTTAAGAAATTAAATTTACTTGTGAGCCACTATCAAACAAAGTATCAATCTTTTTATGCTTAGAAATAACTCGAATATGAAAAGTTCATGTCTTTTCCTCTCATTTTATTCATTATCAGTAGATTGTGCAGAATTACTAGTAGATGCTTCAGAATTTTTACCTTTTATACCTATGGCTGTGATTGTTGTTTCATCTCCTGAGTCTGACCCCAAATCCTGTTGAAGAGCTGCAACAGTCTTCTCCTTTTTGCCATCGAACTTCTTGGGTCTCAGCTATGGATGCAGAATCCAGCAGTGTTCATTATCATGTCCATCCTTCTTGTAGTGAGTGCATGAAGGCTTGGTATTTTGTACAACATTTGTCTTCCTCTCTTTCCATTTTTGTTTTCTCCTCTCCTTGGTTTCCCTTGCAGTGGGTTTTGATGATCCCCCAACTTCTGGGTTCACATTCTTGCCTGTAGCCTCTAGATGTGTATCCTGGATAGAAAACTCATCTATTCTAGTGGGATTAAACATGATAATGGTGTTCTCTAAACAGTTGTGTAGACCACCTATATAGTTCAACAGTGTTGGGTGTGGAGCTTGATTATCATCTGTATTCAAAGGTCTCAGCCAGATGTATACCCCAAGAAGATTGTACAAGCCTCTACGCGGGGGGACTTGTCCCCCCTACAGGGTTTCAGGGGGGCCGATCCCCCCTGGCTGGGGTGTTTAGGGGCCAGCAGTCACTTGGCAGGGGCTTGGGGGCAACGCCCCGAAGCTAAAAACAAATGTAAAATTGCTTGTAAAAGTATAGTAATTTCTAGTCAATCTGGGTTGTTCATTAGGTGGATGATCTGATGGTAGAGGTTATATTTAATTTTTCCCTAGAAGGCAATCCATCACCATATATGAGGGAATTGTACTGCGTCTATATATCTGTATTATGAGTGAGGAAGAGAGAGGAGATTGAGAGGGAAGAGGGAGTTACAACGGATCTGTTGTAGGTTGTATCTCTTTAGTTTGTTGGATAATATAAAAGGAAGGACTATTTGTTTCTCTATGGACGTAGCCCAAACTGGGTGAACCACTTATATCTGTGTCTCTCTTGTTTTATGCATTTTCTGTGTTTATATTTCTGCAATATTTTATGTGTTCCATTGCTCCATAATATATAATTTTCTAACAAACAGAGTTTCAGGTGAGTCTAAAGAAATTCCTAGAATCAAAGCTCTTTTTATAAATTCTTGAGTGTAGCCTTGTACACTTTGCCCTTTTAATTGGCAGAGAGTTTGCCAGCTCATCATGGTTTGCTGCATATAAGATAATGGATAAAATTTCTTTTTAATTGCAGAAACAAATTCACTCCATGCAGATTTTTTTTTACCATGCTTCTTCATGTCAGATTGTGTCTTGCCTTTCCACCATACCAAGGCAACACCTCCAAGGCATAGGCTGTTCAGCTGAATGTTACTTTTGTCTGAATCAATGCTCTGCACCCTAAAATACACATCAATCTGTCTAATCCAGTTATCCGGCTTCTCTGCATTCAACTCTCCATCACATATCGACAAATCAAATTCAACATCTAATTTAATCAAAGATGTTTTCTTTTTATTTTCAGGGCTATTAGGAGGTGTGGGAGACTTTTCTTCTTTCCCTTTTCCTTTAGAATGGTCATGGAGGAGAGATTCTTCTACTTCCTTATCTTGTTTGGAGTTTGCTAAATCTTCTTCTCTACCTTTCTTAAATTCTCTATACATTTCCTCCACCATGGCTCTCATGGTCATGAAACTATCCATGAACTGGGAGTCTGATTCCAAGGGACTTTATTTTGACATTTTCCTCTTAGGGTAGACTCTTCCAATTTCTGGGTTAGCTTCAACCAATTCTCCTTCTCATATTTTGAGCTTTGTCCTAGTTAGCATTCAACAACAAAATCCAACACAATTTTGTCTAACCTTAATAACCTAGAGCTCTGATACTACTTGATCTGAAATTAATCGATGACAAACGATAAGGTATTACAAACTCATGTGCATGGATATGCTTATGTTACTTTATTCAACGGATTGATAAGATTGCGAAATACAGAGACACTGAAGTAATTAGAGAAAACACAATAGACAAAACATATAAGCACAAAAAGTCTAATAAGGAGTTCACCCAATACTCGTGGGCTACGTCTCCCAGTCCAGCCTTTAGCGGTGGCCTCTCTATTATGTTTTCCAAGCATAGTTTTTACGACAGTGAGCTCAATTTGAGTCTCACTCAACAGATAGAAATCAGTAATATTGTACTTGGATTCCCCAATTTTCTAGAGTACACAAACTCTCTTTATTGATTCTTGACCTCCTATGGGTCACAATGGTATGAGTCCAATCTGAGACTCAATACATGATAGGCATTTACAGAGGACTTCGCTTGAACTTCTCAAGCCTTCTCCTGAGTACAGAGATTCTCTGACTCTCTCTGTATCTGTGTCAATGCTGCCTCGGCTCCTGCATGTCAACTTGGCTTCTTCTCTCTATTCTCTACTCTCAGCTTTCCATTTCTAACTTACTTGCTAACTGCTCCCTTATTTCTTTGTCATATTGTGGCTTTGAAGCCAATCTGCTTTTTGACTGTTTGTTTCTGCTTCCCAACTTTCTGGTTCCCTTGCCTTTGTCCCTTTGAATTGCTCTTTTCTACATCATCATCACTGTATAACGCCTCATAAGGAGGTGGCCACCTGTTTCATAACGAACTGAGTGTCAGTTCTCTTGGATGTTTTCGAACGACTATTTTTTGTTGTTAGCTCTAAGAATTCCCGTGAATATGATCTTCTGTGAATGCATCGTCCACGTTAGACTTCAAATCTTATACAACTCTATTTGTTTAACTTGTCGATTTCGATCATCCATCGGATTATGTCTCCGCTGTCGATATGGAGCCTCCAGATCCTACGGTTATAGTCCATATCGGGCGGATAAGTAGCATGACGTTTACCCGTTCGATGTGAGTGGTTTTATCTCTCTCTTGCCGGACGCTTGGCACCCATTATATGGAATTAGGCAGGACTTGGTTGAAACCGCTTACTGCTCGAAGTCCTCCTATATCCTGCCATTTTATGTGGGACCCCACCTTTGACGCAATTGTCACGATATTCGTTACATTTGATAAACTTTTGGGTCCAGTTGCTTGGGGCTTTTCCTTCTTTGAGGGGTTTTCCCGGTGATATGTGATTAGCGATTTGTCGCTAATCGCATATCAGAAACCACCCCTGTTCCTAAAAAAGGCTTCCATTTTTTCTAATTCGCGATAACGCGTGTTACCATAGATTGATGGTCTATGCACTTGACCGAGGGATCATCTTAGCACCATAGTCTCTCAGGTAATATGTAAATAGGGGTTTTGGTGATATATTAATGGATTTCACACCCATTATGATGATTCATCTCTCATACAATTTTTGTCTAGCATTTGGCATTATTGTTGTTTTTTTCCTTAAATGGATCTAATCTTACTGGTTTATTATTGGTATATGTTAGAAGAACAAGTCTTGGTCTCTCTGACTGCTAAATCGAAAGCTAGATTCGACACACTCTACGACGATCTCTCTGGCATCACGATTCTCAAGTGAAAGTCCATATTTTGGTAATGGTTTTGAATACTAACATGATATTCCCTTGTTAGTTTACATTATCTTATAATTTCTCTCGTTGGGTTTCCTGCTTTTTCATTTTTCTCTTACAGGTGTAGGGAAAACGTAATTTACCCAAATTTCTAGGTATATTCTTCCTTTGTTTTGTTGCCTTCTAGGTTTACATCCCTCTTTCAAAAACCCAGTCTCATTCTCATTCTCATACCTTTGCTATTTACACTATGCAAGTATTATTGTTGTGCCCCCATCGCCGTTGTTGATTGAACTCTAGTTTAATTCCCGCATTGTTAACAATGTTTGACCTCTGTTCCAGGTGGGTACTTCATGCACCTCCCTACAAGGGTTATTCTTGATTGTATGCTTGGTGACACTAAGTGCCAAGGTATCGAATTTGAACTAAATGATGCTTGGAAGAGTTTTTATGGTTTTAATTTACCACAGGGTTTTTTCCTGTGTGTAATATTATGTGTGAATATATAAGAATTTTGTATCTTCTTTTCTATGGCTTGAAGCATTGATTTTCATATGCGACGTGCAACCTTGATTTGCAAAGCTGGTTGTAGTTTTGGCTATTTCTGCTAGAAAATAAAATTATTCTCATTTGTAATGTAGTCCTCTTGGTGATATACTGTGATATATTTTATTTTCTATTGATTTTTGAGGTTTGTTCTACACTTTGGTGTCTATTCATGTCTCATGGACACACTTTTCATTTATCCATGGTAAATAACTTGTTATATTTGATTGCATATGTAAAATGGATATTCTGGATCATTTATTGTTCAACACCCTATTGCCTTTTGCCAATCATGACATGGTTACCACCAAAACCTCTCCGGGGGATTTCTTATTCCAAGATTAACAAAGAGTGAAACCATCAAAGTGACAGACCCTAGATTCCTGATGCTCCCAAGTTTCAACTAAAAGAATAATATAAATAATACTCGAGATCCAACATAACATAGGACCTCTACACCATGGAAAACAATGACAATTCGAGAAGAGGATCCATAGTGATGCAAGTCCCTATTTATCGCTCACTCTTGAGACTTTATTTCTAATAATAGTTTTCCTATTCCTAATGATTGCCCAATTCCCTACCTTTCTTTCCTCCTTGACCTTTTGGACTTCTTTCCTAAGTTCACCTTGGTCTTGTCGGATGAGATCTTCATTTACAAAGATTCTGGTTCATAATATATATAATTTTCTGGAGCATTGAACAGGTATTGGTTTTTCTGTTTACTGTAAATTTTCATTGTTTAAGCAATTTTAAGCAAAGTTTATTGCTGGTGATTTGGCTCAAATTTTTTTTAACCAAATATTCCAATTCACCCTCTTATTGCAAGCGTCTCTTGTCTTGATGTGATTTTAGTGAGGGCAAGTTATTTTCTCTTAACTTTTTTCTGGCCATGTGATTTTATTTTATCCTAAGTGTTTTAAAACAAAGGCCGATCAAGTTATTTTATGCAAAGTAATAAAGTTCTGCAAAGTTATTTTATGCAAAGTAATAAAGTTTTGCGAAGTTATTTTATGGAAAGTTTTTTTAATCTTACACTTATTTACAATTGTCATGCGTGTTGACATGATTGTTTATAGTTGTCGCCACCTCTCTTCTTATCTATCCATTCCACTGCCCTCCAGCTCCTTCTTGCCCCTCTTCATTCCATTGCAAACAGATTGTCCACCGCCCTCCCGCTCCCTGTTGCCCCTCTTCATTCCATTGCAGATAGATTGTCCATTGCAGTGCATCCATTCTTCATTCCCGTGTTGATCTTTGTCCAGGTGTTTTTTCTCTATGAGGATGAAGTCGCGCGCTAAAGCATTTGGGACTATTGTAACATAAAAGACCTTTAGCTTCCATTGCAAAGGCATTGGGGCGCCTGAGGATTAGTTCAAAAACTGACATTGCCATAGTACATCCCTGCTTGGGGAGAAGGCTCTGCCGTGAACCTGGAGTTTTCATCAGACCAAAGAAAGGATCTATAGGTGTCATCATTAAGAAGACAACATTTTTAAGTAATTAATTTTATAATATGAATTCACACATAAAAAAACATAAGAAACATACCTATCATGGCTGTAACAAATATCATTGTTATGGCTCTCTAATTCCCTCTTCTCCACTGCAAATACCTCCATTCATTACACGAACTTTCATTTTTCCCTACATCTTTTCTTGCTGATCTTCATCAAATTTAGATCCAAAGCTACCAGGTGCTGGCATATTGAAAAAACAAAAATACCCATCCATTGATATCACTTCTAAGGGCCTTCATTTGTTACAACTTTTGGGCCTATATTCGTTACAGATTTTACAACTTTCGGGCCTATATTCGTTACAATTTTTAGTCCACTAACCATGATTGTAAAAAAAAACTTTGCTTGGGAAGGTAAGTAGAGAATACATGCAGTAGAAGAAGTCAGTCTAATCTTGACTGAAAGTGTAAAATTGGAACATGTTAAAATTACTGCCAAAGTCATTGTGGCAACTCAAAGAACTGGAGTTTCTCCAGGGACTACTGCTATGAGAGTGGCTCCCTTGTTTATTGTTTTTCATCACTTGGTGCTAGGTGCATTATCACACCATTTGTTATTTAACAAACAGTTAATTATAACGATTTAGGTTTATTTTAATTCTGGATTTAATAAGAATAGAGAAGAATTAAATCTTGAGTCTCAAGAAATCTGACTTCTCATTTAGGCTTGTTTAATTATTAGCTATTAATTATAATTATAACTATAACTATAATTGTTAATTTTATTTTATATTATTTTATTTTATTTTTACTAAGTTAAAATGATAAAGATTACAAGATATCTATCATGTTCACACTAAATGTTTAGATAGGAATTAAGTTTACTTATGATCCTACAATATATACAATATTCTTTTTCATAAAAAGTGAATTGGGTGAGGGGAAATCTTGGATAAAATATAATAGTACAATGTTATATATTACACAATATTTATTACCACCCCACCCAATTTCAAGAAATTTGATCCCACTTGGCATGGATCTAGGCATGTTTAATTATTGATTATGAATATAAATATAATTATTAATACTATATTTTTTATTTTATTTTTACGAAGTCAAAATGTTAAAGATTACGATTCTCTACCATAATGGAGACAAATGTTTATATAGGAGTTAAGTTTACTTACTAAGTCAAATATAAAGAATTTTTTTAATAAAAAGTAAATTGGGTGAGGGAAAATCTTGGATAAAATATAATATTACAATATTATATGTTACAATGTATTTATTATCACCCCACACAATAAAAGGGAGGAGTGGAGGGAAATACTAATTTAAATGTAATATTATTACATTTGACCTAATATTTCCCATCACACTTCAACCTAAATATTACATTTTATTGGGTATTTCCCAACCCTTGTTATTTTTATAGTTCCGTTTGTTTACTTTCAAACTTTAAATATAAAGAAATATTACAATATTAAATGGACCAATTTACGAGAAATATATGGTAAAACATAATATTATAGTATGATATTTTAACTAATATAATCTAATAAAAAATGGATGGAGGTAGGCAAAAATATAAGATACAATGTAATAATTACATTTTCCCTTATTTACAACTAATTATATATCTAAATATAGCATTGTGACACCCATAAGATTGTTTATGAATTTATGTTTTAACTTTGACATTATTTACTTTTACAAACTTTGGAACTGATTTCGGTCTAAGTTGAAGATCAAATAAATGTAGTGACTAGAACTTGGTTAAGTCCTTCAGTATTAAAAGAAAGTTTTATATATGCTTAACTGAATTAAAAAAATCTCTCGAGATAGTTAGGTCAATTGAGTCTCTTTTCCTCCCTAGAAAAGGGTAGTTCCAAGGAAGATATTCTCTTCTTTTTGGCAAGGGAAAAAGGAGAAAGGGAGTTGGATGGATGAGGGAAGAGGGAAAGGATAGATAGACACAGGATGCTATGCGTTTGAACAATGTACTGTTGTTATGAGGATATTCCCGAGTTGGACTTAGGCGAGTGGAATCCTCAGTACATGCTTACAAGTTGGGACTCTAAATTGGAGTAGGGGTCTTGAGGTTTGGTGATTAGATCCATTGAGAGTTGAATCTATACATTGTGGATGAGTGAAATCTCGAGGGATACCCAGATGTCATTGTCAGTCTCAAGGTTGGGTGAGAGACTTCTAGTTCTGGTTGGCATAGTTGATGCACTTACATTACCCTAATTTACTTTACTGCATTATTGTGTTTTTGTATTATAGACTCGTGCTTCTAACTGAAAATAGAAGAAATAAAAAGAAATAGTTGTCCATATTTATTGTTAGGAATATATAGAAGTACCCACTTTGTATAATTCAGTCAAGAACCAAATTAGTTAAGCAAGAACTAACTGTGTAATGGTGTCACAACAATATGTACATTCTTATAAAATAAATTCAGAAATATAGATTATAAACAATAAGCTTTTGTTCATTAAAACACAAAAGAAGGAGCATAAATTCCATGGAAAGAACTTGGATTATTTTCCCTAATAAGAAAATAGTGAATTTCTTGTTTAATAACTCTAGCAATGCAAGATGATACTAACCCAAGTGAATGCATAAAAGAATAATAAGTAAATTGCATACTTTTCCTTGTGAACAGTCAATAGTTTGCAAAAAGATGGAAATTCACACATGCAGATAATTGGTGAAGGAACAACAATGCTGGAATAAGAGCTTCAATAGTGTTTAATCAAACTAAATCTCATTCCCACACGTTATAGCCCCGTACCAAGGTATCAACAGAGGGTTCCTCGAGACCTTGGGTTGGTGTCTACTAAACTAAGCCGCAATTCGGAAGGAAAATAGAGTCTGGTGACTCTATTTTCCATGACCATATTTGCTAGGTTGTCGGGTAACCAGTTAAGCTAGAAGAGCTACACACATTAGCAGAGACCATGAAGATATTGGTCAAATGGAAAACCAGAAGGAAATAGAACTCAAAACAAAAAAAGAAAATTAGACATTCGAACTAAAAAATGACTATACCAAATTAATTATTAAACAAAATCAATTTGTGTGTAAAGATATGAAAACATAGTAGTCCTATGATTTAGCAATAAATAGAGCCATCGATGGAAGTAATTCACTCATAAATCAGAATAGAGAAATGATATTATAAGAAACAAGAGTCATTTTCTCCAAGAAATTAGATGAACTGCAAGGGGTTGTGTGGTCTTCATAGCAGGGACCCAATTTAGAAAATACAAAAGAAAAACCTAGTAGGGCCATGTGATAGATTTGTATCTTCAAAAAGAAAAATAACATAGCCATTATCCAAATGACTAGTAAGCCATCACTTCTATTACCATGTATAGTATTAAAGAAATTCCCAATCTAATTTACAGGGAAAACCTTTTTTCTGTCTAAACCAAATAATAAATCAGGTAAACCCTCAACGAGCATAAGGAGGTTTGTAGAGTTACCTAGCACCGTATATCGACAGGAGAATTGACGTCTCTTAGGCTGCAAAGAAAACCTAGCAGCAAGAGGATGACAAGGCTTAGAGAAACACGTTGATAAACAAACATTTAAAAATCTTGGTCAACAAAAATAATTAGAGGGGAAACAAAATATTTGGAATTCTTAATTTTTGCAGAGTAAGTTCGAACCCATCACCTAGGTGAGTTAAATGGTTGGAATTAGTGGAGGAAGAGAACCTTCAAATTCAATGAGAAATGGAATTAGCAACCAGAGGAGTATCATGATGATTTACGAAAAAAACATAATGTAAAACCTTATGAGTGCTAAAAGGTAAAGACGAATCACGTGAATAATTATTGAGCAAGAGATGATTAGGTTGTAGCGATCATGCCTATGGAATGAAGGTAGCTACATTGCGAGGAAATAAAACTTGAGAGAAGAAGTATGGAGGCCAGCCATGGTGGTGGACTAGACAATTTACCCTCGAGGTAGTGTCCACCTTGAATTTTCCATAAACACTAAATACATCAGATTTGTAGAGCGGTGGAACTCTAGAATGATCTTCATCGTCCGTGACCACCTTTCCAAATCGACATTCCAGATCTTGGCACACTAACCTAGTAGAGAATTCAGGAGAGTTCATCATTTTTCCATGGCAATGTGTCTTTATATCAGGTCGGTACTAGCATAGGACCACTAGTGTTAAATATTTGGGAATCATACCTATAGTCTTGCTTAAGCAAGAAGGTTGTATTACAAGCCCATTAATAAAAGGAATTTAATGATAGGAACTCAGAAATATTATATGTACAATAGTTTTCCAGTGAGCAACGGATAAAGTCAACAACCATATAATGTGGGTTAAATTCTATGGTAAATGTAGGCAGGTGAAGGAGTATTACATTCAACATAAAGATCAAACAATAATTATTTACTAGTTGGATAATCGGTGGTAATTAAAAAAAAATAATGTGATTGACATGGTGTTTGCATGTTACAAGTGGTATTTGAGCCGAGTGTTCAAAATTGTGGCCAGGTAGGGTAAACTAATTATCAACATTTCTATTGTGCATAGAAAACAAAAAACAAGATGCGGATTAGAATCAAACCACAAGCACGGTGTCGCATACTGTATATAGAAACCAACCCAGAAATGTGGGTGTAGTTGGGAGAAGAGTCTCAAGAAGAACATGCAAAATTATTGGAGATGGTGTAGGAGCTATGAGCGGAAATGACGAACCTTAGAGAGCTGACAATGAAAGACTTTGACAGGAACAAGAGAGGATTCTAAAAAGTATATCATATCGATAAAATCATCGAGTACACAACCCTAGTGCAGGAAATGGGGACAAGACAGAGATAGTTTGTCATGAGGAGTAACATGAGGAAACAGAATGGGGACGTAATGATGAGGGAAGAAGCTCAGATAATTCCTCCTTTGGCAGAGGTCTTGAGAAGTAGAAAATTGAACTACAAGGTGAATTTAAGAATATAAGACCTCCAGTGTGTGACAGAGAGGTTAAGAAAGCCGCTGAGGCCTAGTTAATTAACATGAAAAAATATTTTCAAGTATATGAATATGATAATAACATGAAAGCTCGATTGGACATTTTTCAACTATAGGGAAAAGATACTCTGTGGTGGGGGAAGGTTAAATTTGTCTGGGGAAATAATGATTAGTAGGTTACATGGGATGAATTCTAGAAGTACTTCAAGGAAAAATATTTAAATGAATTCTTTTGCAATGATAAGGCAAGAGAGTTTCATGATTTAAGGTTGGGCCCACTTACTATTGATGAGTTTATCACTAAATTTATGTCCCTGTTGAGGTACATCCCATACCTTAGGGAGGAAAAAGCCAAGATACAACATTTTATAAAAAACCTACCTATGTTTATAAAGGAAAAACTAGAGTTTGATTACCCAAAAACTATGTATGAAAGAAAAGGGAGAAGGTAACAAGGGTGAGCTGAAGAAAAAGGGTCAAAGGAATTTTTAGAACTTTTGAGGGACGATATTCCCAAATGTCAAGAATATGAATTGGAAAATGTAGACAAAAATGACTGGGAGGAATCAACAAAGAATGGGGCAACAGGTTGAAAACAAATAATCATAGGTGGTAAGTCGATGAGAGAATAGTGAGCAACCAAAAACTCCTCTACATTGTTGGGGTTGTAGGGAACCTCATTATTTCAAAAAATTCCCTCATCGTGCTCATATTGAGCAAGTCACTAACCTTCAAGAAGCCTCCACGATTGGGGACATAGCCAAAAATATTCCACATATTTATGCAACTTTGGATGATGGCGAGGCTTAATATCAACCTACGATGATAGAGATGGAAGGTAAGATATCTGAACATTCTATGTCCATTATAATTTATCCAAGCACAAGCTTGAGCTACATTAGCCCAAAATTGGTAGAATTAAGTAACGTACCAAAAATAAAATTTAAAAGCCCTTTGTTGGTGTAACTCACTACTAGGGCCAAGTGAAGGCTTGCTGCTAATGTGGTAAATTACTCCCTAAAGGCAGCAGGGCAGAAAATCGTAGTTGATATCAATATTCTTCCTATGGGGATATATGATATACTAGTTAGAATGGAGTGGCTAGAGAAACATTGGTCAATAGTGGACTGCAAAGAGAAAACAGTGAGCTTCCTTGGAGAGCGAGGTGAATGGAAAGAAATTCATGGAGCTGAGTTGTTAAACTATGACCTATCACTATTAATTAGCTAGGTAAGTACATTCAAAAAGGCTGCGAAATTTATGCAGTTCAGGTGGGTTATACAAATTCTAAGGAAAAAATAACCAATCTCGGAAATATACCCATAATATAGGAATTTACTCATGTATTTCCAAAGGAAATACCTGGGCTTCTCCTGGGAGAAGCATTGATTTTATCGTAGAGTTAATTCGAGGTGTGATCCCAGTGTCTAAAACACCATATCATATGAGTGTGCCTGAATTAGCAAAACTTAAAATGTAGTTACAAGAACTCCTTGACAAAGGATATATACACCCAAATGCGTCACCTTGGGGAGTCCATGCATTATTTGTACGTAAGAAGGATGTTACACTCCGGTTGTGCATCAAGTAAAGATAGTTGAATAATGTGGCTATTAAGAATAAATATTTGCTTTGAAGGATTGATGATATGTTTGATAAAGTTAAGGGGGCCAAGGTGTTTTCAAACATTGACTTAAGATCAAGGTATCATCACATATGGATTAAGAAAGAAGATATTTGAAAAACATCATTAAGGACTTGGTACGAACACTATGAATTCATAGTGTTACCCTTTGGGCTTACCAATTCCCCTACCACATTTATGAGCTTGATGAATGGTATATTTCATCCTTATTCAGACAAGTCTCTCTTAATTTTTATTGATGAAGTTCTCATTAACTCCAAAGGTGTGGAGGACCATGAAAAGAATTTGAGGATTGTGCTACAAAATTTATGGGAAAAAAAGTTATATGGTGAATACAGTAAGTGTGACTTTTACCAAGCTCAGATCGAGTACCCAGGCCATGTCATTTTAACGAAAGGAATTGTAGTTGACCCTGAAAATTCAAAACCATCATCGAGTGGCCTGGGAACCCAGGGATGTGGTTGATGTTGGGTCCTTCATGGGGTTAGTTGGATGTCCAAAACTTCTTACCCAATTACCACACTACAAAGGAAGGGAAGGGTTTTGAAGTGGACTTGAGAGTGTCAACAAAATTTTGAATGCCTAAAATATTTATTGACTTTTATTCTTGTTTTAAAAGTAGCAGACCAAGAAAAAGAGTTCACTGTTTGCACGAATGCGTGCGAGGAAGGCATCCGAGGGGGGCGCATAATGATGCAAGATGGTAAAGTCATAACCTACGAATCCCAGAAACTGAAGGACCATGAGAAACGATAATCCTCTTATGATTTGGAACTAACCGTTGTAGTGCACGCCTTGAAGGTATGGCAACATTATTTGCTAGGTAAAAAATTCTTGCTAATGACTGATCATATTAGTTTAATGAATTTTTTTACCCAACCGCATCTAAATTCTCATCAAGCAAGATGGACTGCTTTTCTGAGTGAATTCGACTTCCATATTAAACATCTTAAAGGAAAGTAGAATCTGGTTGCTGATGTGTTGAGTAGGAAATTAAATTGTATATACGAAGTAAGTCTAGTACAGTAGAGTGGAATAAAAATTCTTAGATGAAGTGCAAGAATCTTCCCATGATGGCCTTGAATATAGGATTTTTTGGCAGCAAGCTAATCAAGAACATAAATTAAGAATACAATCTAACTATGGTTTAAACAGTGAAGGATTTCTAACCCCTAGGAGAGGAATATATGTTCCTAACCAGATTTATGTTAAAGAATTTATGTTAGATGAGTTTCATAGCAGCCCGTATGCTTCCCACCTTGGGTATCAGAAACTATTTTCTGCAATTAAAAATAATTTCTTTTGGCCCGGAATGAGGAGAGACATCACCAACTATTTGGAAAAATTCTTGGAATGCCAGCAAGTTAAGGCGAAACAACAACACTCTGCTGAGTTGCTCCACCGTCTCCCCATTCCGGAATGGAAATGGGATACTATTACACTCAATTTTATAAAAGGTTTGCTCAAAGCTAGAAAATTCAGCTACTCCATCACAGGCATGGTGGACAAACTAAGTCAGACAGCTCAACTCATACCTGTGAGATCCAGGTATAAAACAATTGAAAGTGTTGATATTTTTATGAAAGAGATATTTCGAATTCATGGTATACCACGAGTGATGATGTTTGACAAATATGTGAAATTCACCTCTACTTTTTGGAAAGCTCTGTTCACGGGCCTAGGGACTCAAATTATGTTTATCACTTCATATCACCGCCAAGCCAATCGATAGACTGAATGCAAGAATCAATTGTTGAAGGATATGTGAAGAATGCATGTAATGAAACAACCAACGAAGTTGGAGGAGTATCTCCACTTACTTGAATCCAATTATTATAATTGATACCATGAATTTCTCAGAATGAGCCCCTTTGAGGTATTATATGAGAGGAAATACAGAGTGCTTACCAACTCGAATAATCCCAAGGATAAGTTGGTATTAGGAGTAGTCATGCTAGTGGAAATGGAGCAGGTAGTTAAGAAGGTAAAACAAGCTAAATGCTACCTAAGAGAGGCAAAACATTCACACAGAAAAGAAGAGGAGCTGTTGAGAATTCCATGTGAGAGACCATGTCTATTTATAAATTAAGCCTAAAATAATCACACTATAGTGGGGCAATTGCACTAAATTGGCACCCAGATATTATGGGCCCTTCCAAATTTTGGAACGGCTTGGACCAATAGCTTACTAAATAGCCTTACTGTCCACATCAAGATTCATGATGTGCTCCATATCTCGTTATTAAAAATATCTGTCCATGACCCTAGAGATGTGATTATTTAGCATGATATGGAGGTATATCATATAATGAATTCAATTGTGAAATAAAAACATTGTGGCTATGATCTATATTGATACCATCAATATTTTGGTGCAGGTCGAGCTAGACAGAGAGTTGTTGGTAGAACCTTTGAAAAGTCTATCTCATGAAGGAGAGAAATCACCTAGGTTAAAGTGCAATGGAATCACCTCAGCCCAAAGGAAGCTACCTGGGAGGATAAATAATTCATGTGTCAAGCATATCAAAACTTAGTTAAACAGTTTGAAATAAACATCGAGAATGGTTTGTGGGAGAAGATGTGACACCTATAAGATTGTTCATGAATTTATGTTTTTATCTTTGATATTATTTACTTTTAAAAACTTTAGAACTAATTTCAGTCTAAGTGGAAGAACAAATAAATGTCCGACTCAGACTTGGTTAAGTACTTGAGTATTAAAAGAAAATTTTAAATATGCTTAACTGAATAAAAAAAATCTCTCCAGATGGTGAGGTCAATTGAGTCTCTTTTCCTCCCTAGAAAAAAGGGTAGTTCCAAGAATATTTTATCTTATTTTTGGTGAGGGAAAAATGATATGCAGACCTAACACATGATGCTATTCAGGTGATCAATGCTCTTTTGTTCTAAGGGTATTCCAGAGTTTTAATTTTGGTGAGGAATCCTTATATATCCTTAAAAGTTAGGAGTGTACACTGGAGTTGTTCTATTGAGGTTTGGAGTTGGATGGCTTGGGAATTGAACCTATAGTATCTGGACGAGTGGGGCTTGGGTGGAGACCGAGACTTCATTACTGGACGAGTGGAAGCTTGGGGGAGACCCAGACTTCATTACTGGTTTCAAGGTTGGGAGGAGAGATTTCTGGTTCTGGTTGGTATAGTTGATGCATTTGCGTTACTGTAATTTTTTTTTACTGCATTATTGTGTTTATGTTTTTTAGACTGGTCTTTCTAACTAAAAAGAGAAGAAAGAAGAAAATTGGTTTTCCATGTTTCATGTTAATAATATATAGAAGTAACTAGTTTGTATAATTCTGTTAAGAACTGAATCATTTAAGGAGGAAATAACTGTGTAATGACATCACAATAGTATGTACATTCTTTTGAAATAAATTTAGAAATATAGATTATAAACAGTAAGATTTTGTTCATTAAAACACCAAAGAAGGAGCATACGTTCCATGCAACGAACTCTGATTATTTTCCTTAATACGATGTGTAATAACCAGAGCAATGTACGATGACACTAACCCAAGTGAACGCAAAAAATAATAATAAGTAATTTTGATACATTTCCTTGTGAATAGTCAATAGTTTGAAAAAAAATGGAAATTCACACAAGCAGATAACTTACGAAGGAACAACAATACTGCAACAAGAGATTCAACATTGTTTAATGAAACCCTATCTTGTTGGCACACATTACTAATCGGTCCTAGGGTACCCACAGAGGTCTCCTCAAGACCTTGGGTCATTTTCTATTAAACTAAGCCGCAATTCAGAAGGTGAATAGAGTCTGTGGACTCTGTTTTCCCCACCATATTTGCTAGGCTGTTGGGTAACCAATTAAGAAATAACATCCACATAAATTAGAAGAGACAGTGAAGGTCTTCGTAAAATGGAAAACAAAAGGAAATAGAACCCAAAAGGAAAAAAATATTGTAATTTCGAATGAAAAATTGACTGTACCAAATTAAATATTAAATAATGTCAATCTCTATGTGTCAAGCTACAAAAACACACTAGTCCTCTGATATAGAAATAAATAGAGCCATCGCTGGAATTAATTCACTCATCAATCCGAATAGACTAACACTATTGAAAGAAGAGACATTTGTAAATAAATAAATAAAAATAACTTCACAGTCGACTCGAATAACCAGACCTTTTCTCCAAGAACTTAGTTGAATTATAAGGTGTTTGAGTTTTTGCATAGTAGGAATTCCATTTCAAAAATACAAAAGGAAATCCCAGTAGGGAAATGTTAGAGAGTCATCTCTTTAAAAAGAAATATAACAGATCCATTATCCAAAAGACTGGTAAACCGTCACTTCTATTACTGGGTATAGTATGAAATAAATTCCCAAACTAATTTACAGGGCAAACCCTTTTTATATCTAAACCAACTAATAACCCAGGTGAACCCTTAGCAAGCATAAGGAGGCTTGTAGAGTAACTCGGCACCGTATATCGGAAGGGGAATTGACTTCTCTGTGGCTGCAAAGAAAATTTGGTAGCAAGAGGATGACAAAGGTTAGATAAACCAACTAGTAAACAAACTTTTAAAAACTTAGGTCATCAAAAAACATCAAAGGGGAAACAAAAGATTCAGAATACTGAAGTGTTGCAGAATCAAGTCGAACCCATCACTTAGGCGAGTTAAATGGCTAGAATACGTGGAGGAAGAGAACATCCAGATTCGATGAGAAATGAAATTAGCAAGTGGAGGAGTATCATGACAATTTACGAAAAACACATAAGGAAAATCTTAGGAGTGGTGGAAGGGAAAGTCGAATCTGCTGAATAATTGTTGAGAAAGAGATGAATGGGTCACAGGGATCGTGCATGTGGAACAAAGATAGCCTTGTTGCCAACAAATAAAAAATGACAGAAGACATATGGCAGCCAACCGTGGTGGTGGAATTCTGGACAACTTACCCCCGAAGCAGTCTCCACCTTCATTTTTCCATAAACCCTAACTACATCAGAGTTGCAGAGCGGTGGAGGGAAGGAGTGAAAATAGAAGGTGGATAACCGACTGAAGGGCTCTGTAGTGGCCTCAACTACCCTAGAATGATCTCCACCATCCATAACCACCTTTCCAGATCGACGGTCCAGATCTTGGCACACTAACCTAGCAGAGAATTCAGGAGAGTTGGTCATGTTTCCATGGCGACGTGTCTCGATACTCAAGTAGTTCCAACACAGGACCACCCACAATAAATATTTGGGAATCGTACCTATAGTCTTGCACAAGCGAGAGGGTTGTCCAACAAGCCCATTAATTAGAGGAAATTAATTATAAGAATCAAGAAAGATTATATATACAATAATTTCCAGTGAGCGACGCATAAATTCAACAACCATATAATGTGGGTTAAATGCTATGCTAAATGTAGGCATGCCAACACCTATTACATTTAACATAAATATCAAAAAATAATTATTTATTGGCTCGATAATCAATAGTAATTTTTACTTTTTTGTGTGATAGACATGGTGTTTGCACATTACAAATGCTAGCTTAATTCTACCCAAAATATGTTCAATTAAATATGAATACTATGGGTCATTTTAATTTCATTTTTTTCAATTACTTTATCTCACTATACAATGTATGATGTAAAATAAAAGTGAAAATTGAACTATTTAATTTATGGTTTTTTTTTTCCTTAATAACATTATCACAACATCTCTTGCCTTTACATATATTAGTTGACAGATATATTTTTTAATTTTGTTTTACATAATGTTACATGAGAACATCTCCCTTGTGTACTCAGTTCTTGTAACACCAGGATGCGTTGAGTAATGTTTGTTGTTTGGTAGTGGTTACCTTTTTTACCTTGCATAGCTTAGTAAGTGTGGTTGCTATTTAAAACTTTACATAGTGTTAAAATTCTTAAATTCCAATACTTATGAAATGATGTTATGGCTTGTAGGTTAGAATTGTGAACCAAGAATGTAAATAAAAGAAAGTGTTAATAAAATAAAATTTAAGAAAAATAATTCTAATTATTTCTAGAAAATTAGATCAGTTATGTTTTTTTTCTCCTTTTCCTTTCCCTATAGGTGGAGAGAAATCATATCTCAGTGGAATTTTCAGGGATCACATCATGGGCTAAAGGATATGGAGGAATAAATGAAAACTTGAACTAGTTACAGTTCTTGACATCAACAAGAGTATTTCTTAAGCAAGGTTCTTGAGTTGAATAGGGAGTTAGTGGAGCCTCAAGATGATTCAAAAGGGCATGGTACTAGACTGGATTGGTGAGTCTTGAAGTCGAGGTACAAGATACCTTTAGGGGAATATATATCCAAAAAATGTTGGGAAAGCAAAGGCTCGGAGGAGATATTGGATGTAATAGGGAGTCTCAAGGTTGGGTGGTCAAACTTTCCTTATAACGGATATTCACTGTGCTTTCAGGAGATAAGTATCACTATAAATATTTAATCCTATTATATTTTTTAAAGATAGTTGTAGTTAAATAAATTTAATAGATGGAGCAACTTATCTAAAGACTTGTTGTGTTGGTTTATACATTCTTGAATGAATTAAAAACTGTATTGAAATGCACAACTTGTGTTGAAATTGAATAAAATGTATTCGCATACACTGCTTGTATGGAATGAATATATGGTATTTGATTAAAGAGGATTTATAGAATTTTTGCTTTACATATTACTAGTGGAAGTGTAATACTAAATTCTAAATAACAAGAGTGTACGTGATGTGCCTTAAATAAGAGCTATGACCAACTACATAAGGGGTGATAGTTCCCAACTAAAAATACCTACTGCATAACCAGAAGTAAAACCTTACGTTGCCCAGGGGTGTCCAATTGGGTCGAAAGGGAATCCCAAGTATAATGCCTATAGGAGGGAAAAATGAGAGATAGTCAGAATAAGTAATAGTGACGAGGACTAGAAATAAAGTTATGGAATTATATGAATTCAGAAGTATTGAACAACTCATCTTGCTAAGGGTGAATACAATTTGATAGAATAAGTCGAAGTTAAAGAAAAGTAATATTCTAAGCAATCGAACAGAATCCTCTAGGGTTTATAACTGAATATGTAACATAGTTTCTTTTAACTCTCCATATTAAGCTTAGTCAAAATAATATATTAGAGTCCAAAACCCTTGGAGGGCCAAAAAAGGAGCAACACTAAAACTGTAACGAAAAAACCCTTTTTGAGAATATAGGGTTTGGAAGTTAACACATGGGAACCTAGATAACTCTATGTTATGTTACAAACCAGGGGAAATAATTGCATCGTCACCGCAGGACAAAAATCACTAAAACATGTAGCTAAAGCATCATAAACCTAACAAAGATATTGTGATAGTATTAATAAAAAATTCATATATATATGTGTGTGTTCATCTAGCAGCAAAGTCAAAAAAGATGCGTTGAGATGCACATTGCTTTACCCATATGAGGGCAATATTTCTAAGTCAATTTCGAACCCGCCAAGATCAGTAAAACCCAACTGCAGCCACAAGCTTGAAGCACCATAGTAGGCAACTTAATAACTCGTTCTTGAGTTAACAAAAAGTATTTAAGAAGGATACTACTTGCAGTACCAATTTCCCTAATTTTTCAAATACCAAAGAAGAAAACAAGAAAAATGGCAGACCATATTTGATTGTAGAGCCCAATCTTACATAGGCCACTAGGAAAATGAGGTCAATTCAGTGGGCGTAGGAGTAGGGTTAGTTAGCCCAACGAGTTCCAAAACAACGTTGATCGTTCGATCATCTGCACAAATTCCACGGTGAGGACAGAGCCACCTACTGGCCATACTACTCGACAACTGTCGGTTGGTGCATATTATGATGGGATTCCAACATGACCCTTCATTCACTTTTAATTTCAATAATAGGAGATGTGTATAAGGTCCATAGAGCTGATATACGATATCGATTATGTATAATAAAACCAAATATTTCCCTGTACAGAACAAGTAATACTAACCCTTAATGTGTATCTGGGTACCTAGTGTGGTTATGATTAATGAAAATAATTTTGTTAGCATGCATTGGGAGTTGTTTTCAAATGAAAATCTAAATGCCTACATATAAATTTTAATAAGGCTCACAACGTAGGCGTTGTTGAGTGTTTGTTTTGTAACCTCGATTACTTTTTTTTTTACATGACGAAATGTGGTAAATGTTAGAGGATGTAAATGTTAAAAGTGGTATCAGAGGTAATGTATCAACACTTTATCCTAAATGGGAAAATATAATATTGGTGGATTGTGTTGATGTGCACGGGATTGAGAAGGAAAGTAAATAGATAAATAAGAGAAGGGGAGAGGAAGACCATCTCTAGTCAAGGACAACAATATAATCTAGTTCTATATGGAATCCTAAAGCATCCCCCAGACTGTGGGTGCAATTAGGTGAATATCTACAAAATCCGACGAATGTATTGTTGGAAATTGTTGAGCAATTGCAGGCCAAAATGGTTTCCCATGGAGCTTGGCCAAATGGCTGCCTAAATTTATGAAGGAAGGAATAGAATTTTAAAATCCTAAAATCATGGATGAAGCAATACTAAAGGCTTAAATGTGCTACCACTAGGTGAAGAAAAAATGAGACATTAATAAAAATTGGTCTTAGAATAATGGTCACAAAAGTTCTTAGAATTCTATAGGCAACAAATCTACGAATTTCTTGAATGCTCATAGAAGTAAAACAAATAAAGCACAGGGAAGAAATTGAAAAAAACCCAAGTGGTAAGCAAAACCTAAACCCACTGAAGCATATAGCAAGCCATAACTCATCCAAGGGTAGAAACCTCCTTTGCAATGATGGAGCTTCGCAGAACCCCATTATTACAATAATGTCCCAATTCATGACATAATTGAAAACGTTGCTAACATGAAAGAATTATCTATAGTCGAGGAGGTGTCAAGGAGTATGCCCATGATCAATTTAGCACTAAAAGACTTCCAGGAAGATTATCATCCTATGTTGGTGGAACTGGAAGGAAAGATAAATAATCAACCTATATCTATTTTAGTAAATCTAAGTGAAATTTTAAGTTATGTTAGCCCCAAAGTAGTGGGAACATGTTGTTTACAAACTTAAAAATTCAAAAATCCTTGGCTGGTACAACTAGCTATTCGATACAAAAGGAGAGTAAATGCTAAAGTACCCATCATGTCCATTGTACTAGGGGGTCATTACGTAAATGTTGAAATGAATATTTTGCCTTTAGGATCATATGATTTACTACTTGGGATGGATTATTTGGAAAATTTTGTTGGTTGCTTGGCTGAGGACGGATCTCGTAAAGATATTTAAGGGTTTAGGAAACCCATGAAATTGTGTCCCATCACTATTTCTCAGTTGGGTAAGTGTATGAGAAAAGGCTATGTAATTTATGCATTTTAGGTGGTATTCTATCTCTAAGGATAAAACCATTATTGTGGAAAATATACCTATAGTACATGAGTTTATTGATGTGTTTCGTGAAAACATACTAGCGATACCTCGAAAATATGATATTGATTTACCATTGAACTACATCTTGGAGCAGTGCCAGTTTCTGGAGCTCCCTATCATATGAGCATACCTAGTGAACTGAAGTTAAGATGCAACTACAAGAGTTGCTTGATAAACGATATATTTGACCCAATGTGCCACCCTAGGGGTCTTTAGTGTTATTGGTAAGAAAGGAAGATGATATGTTGCAATTGTGCATTGATTACACACAACTTAATAAATTAACTATTAAAAATAGATACCCCCTACCTCGAATGGATGATGTGTTTTATCGAGTTAAGGGTGCATCAATATTTTCTAAGATCAATTTATAGTGGGCATACCATCAAATTCGAGTAAGGGATGAAGATATTTGTAAGAAGACCTTTAGAACTCATCATATTATGAGTTTGCAACCTTACCTTTTGGTCTAACTAACGCACCAACTATGTTCATGAGTTTGATGCATGGAATTTTTCATGCTTTCTTGGATAAGTTTGTGGTCATCTTCATAGATGATAATTTGGTCTACTGAAAAACTTTAGAAGAGCATAAGCAACATCTTCGAATAGTATTACAAACATTATGTGATTACCAATTATATGCAAAATTTAGTAAATATGACTTCTATAAGGATTAAATCCAGTATTTGGGGCACATTATTTTAGATGATGGAATAGTTGTTGTTCTTAAAAATATCAAGACCATTATGGAATGGCCAGTGCCAAAAAAAGTAGCTGATATACAATTGTTTATGGGGTTAGCAGGGTATTTCCTTCACTTCATAAAGGGATTCTCTCATTTGCATACCCTATCACCTCTTTATAGGAAAAAGGGAAAGTTTTTAAGTTGACTAGTGAACATCAACAAGATTTTGAGCAATTGAAACATTTATCAACTATAGACCCCCATATTAAAATTTGTGGACCTAAACAAAGAATTTGTGGTATGCACGGATGCAAGTTTGGAAGGAGTTGGGGTCGTATTAACATAAGATCATAAGGTAATAGCATATGATTCATGGAAACTGAAATATCATGAGTAAAGATACTCTGCCTACAAAATGGAATTAGATGTCGTAATCCATGCACTTAGAGGCATTACCTTCTCGTTACAAAATTGATGTTATTAATAGATCATAGTTGTGTGACAAGTTATTTCAATAAGCCAAAATTTAATGCACGTCAGTCAAGGTGGAGTTCCATTCTTAGCGAATATGAGTTTGACATTAAACATTTAAAAGGCAAAGAAAACTGTCTAGTAGATGCATTAACCAGAAGGGTACATTGTATTTAGGAATTGCACTTTAATTAAATAGAGTTTAAGTTTATGGAGAAAACTAAGAAAGTTGCTCAATGAGATCCTGGGTACAAACTTTTATTGCAGCAAGCTCAGAAGCTAGCATCCAGTGAACAACCATAGATTATGATATAAAAAATGACCAACTATTATTTTTTAGGAACAAAATATATATCCCCAACCATATTTCTGTTAGGTACCTAATTCTAGATGAATTTTATAGAAGTCGTTATAATGCCCAACCTCGATAATAGAAAATGATTTCATCCATTAAAAAATATTATTTTTGGCCTGGAATGTGTAGGGATATTGTGGAATATCTGCAAAAATGTATAGAATGTCAACAAGTTTAAAGCCGAACATCAACAATGATTCAACACTCTTCTTCTCTTCTTCAACAAATACCCATACCAGAATGGAAATGGGATGCCATTACTGTTGATTTTATCATCGGATTACCCAGATCTTAAAATCACAATGATTCAATCTTGGTGATCATGGATAAACTTAGGAAAATATCTCATTTGATTATGGTACAATCAACCTTCAAGATAGTTGAAATCACAAACATTTTTATGAAGCAAGTGTTCTAATTGCATGGTATTCCTAAAGTAGTTATATTTGAGAAAGATGTAAAATTCACTTCCACATTTTGGAAAGCCCTCTTTGTAGGACTGGGAACTCAAATCCAATTCAGGACTACATACCACTGACAAACGAACGATCAAAATGAATGTGTGAGTCAAATTTTGGAAGACATGCTTGAGATGTATGTTATGAAAAAATCTAGCAAATGGGAGGAATACCTAAACTTGGTGGAGATTTCATATAAAAATGATTATCATGAGTCTTTAAATATGATCCCCTTCAAATTTCCTTACAGATGAAAGTGTAGAATACCTACAAATTGGAATAGTCCTAGAAATAGATTAATATTGGGGCTATATATGTTGGAGGAAATGGAACAAACTGTAAGGAAATTATGATATAATTGGAAAGCTACCCAAGACAGGCAGAAATCTTATGTCGATTGGAAGAGGACATATCCTGTATTTCAAGTGGGATATCATGTATATTTATGAACCAAACCAAAGAAAAGCACCTTGAGATGGACTAGTTGTTCCAAGCTTGCTCCTTGTTTATGTGATCCTTTCTAGATATTGGAAATAAATATACTAGTGGCTTACATACTATCCTTACCGACTCATATAAAATTTCATAATGTCTTTCATGTTTCATTATCGAAACAATATTTATATCACCCTAGACATGTGATTCATTGGAAATGATTTCATGTGATGTTTATTTGTTTTTAAAAAATATTGCAAAAATTGTGATCTGAGTATAATGATTTTATTACTCTTCCCTCATGAATTAACCTTAATATGGTCGCTATAATAGGTTAAACTGGATGGATAATTCCTGGTACAACCTCAGCGTATTATTGAGAAAAGAGAAACAGTGCCACGGAGGTGAGCCACCACCCAAGTTAAAGTGCAATGGAAGCACTTCATCTCAGAGGAAGCCACAAAGAAATATGAGGAAATCATGTGAAAATCATACCCATGATTATTCCGAGGAATGGATTAAACATCGAAGATGATGTTTTCCTCAAGAGGGGGAAGATGTAACACCCTTATGAGTTGAATAATGTTCATTGTTACTGAATAGTTATTACTTTTTTTACCTTACATAGCTTAGTAAGTGTATTTGTTGTTTAAAAAATTACATCAAGTTAAAATCCATAAAGGTCAAAACTGAGGGAATGATGTCATGGATTGGATTTCATAGTTGTGAACTCAGAACATAAATAAAAGAAAGTAATAATAAAATAATATTCAAGAAAAATGATTTCTCATTATTCCTAGATAGTTAGAACTAGTTATGTTTTTGTTCTCCTTCTCTTTTTCCTAGAGTTGGAGATAAATATTATCTCAATGGAAGACCCAAGGATCGCATCATAGGGTGGAGGATATGGAGAAAGAAATGAAAACTTGAACATGTTACGATTCTTGACATGAAAAAGAGTATTACATTACTGAGGTTCTTGACATGAACATGGAGTTAGTGGAGCTTCAGCTTGATTCACAAGGGTATAGTATTAGAGTGGATTGGTGAGTCTTAAGGTCTGGGTATAGGATACCTCTAGAGGAATTTATTTCCAAAAATTGTTCTGCAAAGAAAGGCTCAGAGGACAGACATGACGAAATATCCAGTCTCAACGTTGGGTGCTGAGAAATTCCTAATAACCTATATTCACTGTACTTCCAGGAGATAAGTATTACTATAAATATTTAATCCTATTATATTTTGTAAAGAAATTTGTTTGTGTATTGTTAAGTAAATTTAGTAGATGGAGTTACCTGTCTAAAGACTTGCTGTGTTGGTTTATATATTACTGAGTGAATTAAAGAATGTATTGTAATGTACAACCTACATTGAAAATTAATAAATTGTATTAGCATACATTGATTGTATGGAATGAATATATGGTATTTCATTAAAGAGAATTTATAGAATTCTTGATTTACATAATACTCGTGAAAGTGTAATTACTAGATTCTAAATAACAAGAGGGTACTTGATGTGCCTTAAATAACATCTACTGTCAAGTACATAAGAGGTGATAGTTACCAATTAAAACTACCTATTGCACAACCAAAAGTAAAACCTGATGTTACCTAGAGGTGTCTACTATGGTTGAAATGGAAACGCAAGTATAATCCTTGTAGGAAGGAAAAACTAGAGGTAGCCATGATAGATAATAGAAACTCGAGCTCTGAAAGTTATTGGATTTTCTGATTTAAGGCAAGGAGAGCCTGATTAAATGAATCTAAAATCATTTTAGAACTCCGCTTCCCAAGGAGGAATAAAAATGAATATATCGAGACAAAATTAAAAGAAATAAGTAATATGCTAATAAACCCAAGAGAAACATGTAGGATTTATAATTGAAAACACAACATAGCTTCTTTTAACTATCTATATTAAGTTTAATCGAAAGAATACATCACATTTTAAAACCCTTGAAGGGCCAAAAAAGGAGAAACATTAAAATTGTAAGGAAAAAAACCTTTTCAAGACTATAGGGTTTGGATGTTAACACATCAGAACCTATAAATTCTATGTTAAGTTAAAAAATTGGGGAAATAGTTGCATTGTTGCTGTAAAGCAACAAGAACTAAAACAGGTAGCTACAACAAAATAACCTTGGCAAAGAGATTGGAAGATTATTAATAAAAAATATATATATTTATGTATGTGTTCATGAAGCAACAAAGTGCAGAAAACCTACCCTGAGATGCACAGGGATTGACCTATATGAGTGTCATATTAAGAAGTGATTTTCGAACACATACACAAGAAATCCATAAAAACATTATAACTTGTAATATTAATATTAAAAAACAATACACCATATTTGATCCTCCTCATAAAAGTGAGCTTCTCCCCCATTGAGTGCATGCTCATGGTTAGGTACTTAATGTAGAATAGAAAAATAAACAACATGAATGACAAGATGCTTCCTAAATTCGCTTTCAAATGATGGAATCAAGTCATCTAGTTTTGGATTAATCAAGGGAGGACACATTAAAATATCATATTACAAGATACAAGTGATATTAACAATATTATTACATCTAAATTTAAATATAATGAAGAGTTACAAAAGGAGAAAAAACTAAAATATGCTACAAAGAGGTGGTCAACCATAATCTAAGACATTAAAAGTATCTTTTATTACTAACTAGCACAAAGAAGAAAACCAACACTACTAAAATATGAATAAAGTCTAATGAGCTACATAGAAAAATCGAGAGTTGGACAATCCTGAAAAAACCATGGGATGCAAGAAACTCTCATTTTTGTGACAATAAGAGGGTTAGAGAAAAAAGACACCTCCTCTTAAAATGTCCTACATACACCCAAATCATTAATCAAATTAAAATATCTATTATGTCACTCACCTTCTTGATATTCGAAGTCATATAATAATGTAAATATGTTTTACCTTTTTAAATGAATTATGATCTTAATCCACAAAAATTATCACCATTATTAATTCAATTATGAAAAATATGTGAAAAGTTATTCGTCATAACATTATTTCAAAAATATATAAATGGAAAACTATATTTGTATTAAAATTTGATGTTACATAAGATTTATATTCAAATTTTCTTAATTTATAACAAAATTTATTTATTTGAATGTAGGGAGGAATCAAAATAATAATAATAATTTCTTCATAAAAAATTATACTCTTATTAAATTAAAAAAAATATTGCATTAAGAGTCATGAGATGTCTTACAATCTATTATAGGGTATTATAGGGTATATGTTGTCTGATAAAATTATATTGCATTAAGAGTCATGAGATGTTTTGCAATGTATTATAAGGTATATGTTGTCCCATAAAATTTTATTAAAAATATTGAAAAATTAAATAAAAAAATAAACCAATACATATGTTTACACATATGTAATAATATGTACACACATATGTACCAACAATATAGGCTTGGATTATGTCCTAAAATTTCTTCTGTTTGGCTAAGAGCTTGTCTTCCTTGAACATAAGGAAAAATGTTACCATAGCGAGTAATGGTTGTTCCCACTGTTGGTTTGAGAACCCAGTTATTCTAGGTTCTCACACTATTTTAAAAATATATGTAACAAGATTTATAATAATTAGATTATCCTAAATCTATTCAACCAAAACCTTGATCTATTAGGTATTGAGACCATTCAAATTTCTTAATAAGCAACATAATAATGGTTATGGATTAAAAAGTTATATTCTTCATCATGTATGATATATCCAAGTTAAATTGAATCTACTATATATGAAGGAAACAATCCTTAATATGCATTCACACCAAAAATTATCTATCTTATGAAGGTATATTTTCAATTGAAATTCCTTAGAAGCTTGTTTCTATGTTTCAAAAACTTTAAGCAAAAGTGTTTCAAGATCGTAACAGTGTTGTTGAATTAAAAGGTCAAAAGGTTGAAAGGGAAACCATTATTTTGAAGTTTAAATTTTAATCTAAGTAAAATATTACTTGAATTTATTTAAAAGTTTGTTTTTATACATGAAATACATCGAGAAAAACATTTCTACATCACCTTATTTTTTCATAATTAAAAAGTTAAAAAGGTTGAAATCATTACAAATATTTTCAAATTTTGATTTATTCTGAAGTTTTGAGGATTAAGCTCATAAAAATTTATTCTTATTTGAACAATGTGTATATATCTAACTCCTTATGACACCAAAATTTCTAATATTACCCTTTAGTGAGAAAAATAATCTCTTCCTTTATATCTGCATGATCTAACCAAGATAATGCCTCCTTATAACATTCCACTTGATTCAAAGGTTGTTGTTACTAGACTTTAAAGTTATTTTAGAAAGTATTATGTTGTCCATGTGATTTAACATTTTATTATGCATTAGATACATAATCATAGTTGTTTTATCAATGAGGAAATGATTTTCTTCCATAAAGAGAGTAGAATAAAATGGTTCTTTTAATTTGGATTTTTTTCTTAAACTCCTATATCTTTTTTCAAAACTTCAAAATTGAGAAATATTAAATTTGTTTTTTCTCTCTAAAGACTAATTCTATTAATGGAAAATCAAAATAATATTACAAGGAGGCTGAGGCCTCAGGCAAGAGCATCTGAGAGCCTGCAGCGTATCAAAAATGTCCCAAGTATGGGAGGACCAGTTATAGTAAGCAAGAAGCCAAACATAGGGATCTGAATACAACAATAAGATCATAAAGAAGAGATGGGAAAACCCCCTATAAAACTGTAGAGACCAGAAACAAGAGACCGAGATGCTATCTATATCCGTCAAAGGCGCTACAAATTGCTACCCCACCAAGACAAATAACCAAGCTACCAAACCGCAGAGGCTAAAACAAAATTGCAGACACAAAACCGCTTGAACCTAACCCAACAGCCAATAGAAAAATTATGGGAGAACTCGAAATGTCCAGGTGGCATCATATTACCATATCCTAGTCTAGAAGCTCCTCCATAGTAGGGAATGCATTGCCACGCTAGATATCTTCATCCCCGGCAACGTCACGAGTTTCGCTGCCTCCTGGAGGGATCGACGAAGGAGGAGTGCCGCGGGAACTGCCTGCAATGGCCATCCATACAGAGGCCCCATGAGTGCTGCCAGTTGGAGGTTGAGTGTTGCTAGGAGCACCACCCTTGTCGTGTTGTTCACCACGCCCATCCACCTTGCCTCCTTCAACCATATTCTACTCATTGCCATGACTGATCGTCATTCTGTTACCGCCCTGCGCAAGCCGAACGGAAGTGTGCTCTGTAGTTTGAGGCTGAGCCTCTTCTTCAGAAAAGATAAAAGTAATATTGGCCGTGATAATGGGCTTGTTTAGGCTTCTCTGAAACTTGAAATGAGTGGTCTGGAAAACATTGTGCAGGAAAGGTTTGAGGGACGGGCTAAGTGGAGGCGAATTTGCTAGAGATGAAGGTTGAGTAGTAGGGGGAGGAGGTTGATTGACTGAGTGAGTAGTCCATGGATGCCCACGACCAGTACGACTTCGTCCATGGTGACTTCTCATGCGCTCATGAACCATGACTAAGAAATAGAGGGGAAGCTCAGGAGAACAGGTATCTTTGGAAGGGAGACGAGATAGCACAAAAAGATTGCGAGAAAAGTTCGAAGAACATGCCTGAGAATGGAAAGAGGGAAGCGCAATTCCACCATCGAGAGCCACCAAGAGCGACCCCCTGATGTCTGCAACCGACCTGCTACAGAGAATTACTGCAAGAATCGAGCAATGGCACGAGAACGGGGAGTGAGCAATGGAATGGTAAGCCGAGTTCGCCATGATTATACCAACAATCGCCTTGCCTCGGACGGAGTGAACACTTAAGGAAATCGGAGTTGTCTATAATGCGACTTTTTGGAGATTTCGGTGACGGTATCCGGTGGAAGAAATGAGGTTAAATCTTGATTTTTATCATTTAAAATGGTTTTTTTAACTGCATATTTGGATTCAGCGCCCTGGAAAACCCCTGGGAGCCATTGATTGTGCAGAAACTAGCTATCAAACTTGAGATTCCAATGAATTGCTACCAAAATTTGACCGGAAAAATCCGCCGGAAAGGCTTTCAAAAAGTCGTGTTATAGACTACTGTAAGGAAATCTGCATGTAGAATAACTCTTGCCGTGAGATGAGCCAGCCTGAGCGAGATATGTGCATGGAGAGGAGGGCAAGGCCAAGTGCCACCAATAGTAAATAAGTCTATCAATTAACATATAATTCACCCGCATCCGAGTGAGAAATATTTAAAATTAAACATAATTATACTATTATTAATTATTTTATATAGATAGATATATAACCATTCAAAATTTGAAAAATTTAAACTTCAACTCTTAATCTTAATATATAATATATTATATAATGTTTGAGTAAATATATATTTAAATTAAAAATATACTATATACTAATATTTCATTTATATATATAATTATATATTAAATATAAATATCATAAAAATAAATAAACTTATGTGAATAATGATGATCTCTATTTTAACTTTGGTTTTTAAAGGTTGAGAATTGAAAAAATAATTTAAAATAACTCTACATCATCTAATAAATTATCAAATATTTTAATTATATTTAAAAGTAATAAAATAATTTATTATTATTAATTATTATTTAAATTTAATATAATAATAATATGATTTTTTTTACTAAATATTTTAATATTAATTTTTAAAAAATTATACATATTTAAATTTATAACTTAATTTTTTTTCTCTATTATTAAACTCATTTCAACTATATACATTAAAATAACAAATTGGTAAGTTATAATCATTTCTATATAACATAATGTAATATTTGTAAATATATTTTACTGTTTTGTTTTGAATAATATCTTAAATTTACAATTACACACAATGCTCAATGATTCTTTGTACAGGATGATGATGGCAAAATCATTTCAACTATATACATTAAAATAACAAAATTGGTAAGTTATAATCATTTCTATATAACATAATATAATATTTGTAAATATATTTTACTGTTTTGTTTTGAATAATATCTTAAATTTACAATTACACACAATGCTCAATGATTCTTCGTACAGGATGACGATGGCAAAATTATTTTAGTTTCAAAATATATTTTACTAATTTTTTTAATATTTTTTCCTTAATTTACAACTAACCATATCTTTCACCAATTCTTCTTAGAGGATTATGATGCAAAAATATTATTACGTAAAAATTGAGATAAACATTAATGATATGACACAAAAATTTCTGGTCACAGATATTAAATTCAAATTTATGACACAAAAATTTCTGGTCACAGATATTAAATTCAAATTTAAGGGGAAAAAAAGGTGATTAATTTATTACTTCTAAATAAGTAAATAACTGTAAAAACTGAGATAAACATTAATGATATGATGCAAAAATCTCTGGTCACAGATATTAAATTCAAATTTAAAGGGAAAAAAAGGTGATTTATTACTTCTAAATAAGTAAAAATCTATTAATGCAGAAAATAGTATGAGTAAGCAGGCTGGGGTTGATTTGAAGCAAATAAACTACCAAAAATTTCATTCATTAAAACACTTTCACTTGTATCAAAATGAAAATCTCATAAAATATGGCTAGATTATATCCATAAAACCATTACCTTAAAACCATTACCTAAAGCTGTTATGAAATTACGAAAAATATTTCCAAGAGGACGAATCACTTCAAAATCTAAAGACAATTTAGGCTTTCTAAAAATCTCAAATTTGATATCCAGAAGATTTCTTATTAAAAATCTCAAATTTGATATCTAGAAGATTTCTTATTGGAAGTTTTAGCTTCTTGGTTCATCCAAAAAGGATGGCCCTTGCTCTAAACACAGACATATATGAGTGTAAAAAACAACACAACATAAAACATTTGTCCGCTTATGCACTGTAAATTTGTTTTAACCATCACATGCCAAACGAGCAATAATTAGAACTTGAAGCAACCAAAATCAATTTAACACTCAACTAGCTCGTACGATCCATTTCTTTGCATTAGCCATGCCGATAGTTGTTGAGATTTTTTGTTTATAACAAAATAGGAAAAATCTCAGCTTTGACAATAATAGGGATTCAGTTCCTACCTAGATTAGCTCCAGGGTGTTGGCAGGCAGTTAATGCCTACTATATTTGATGTGAGGGAGTTATGAGGCTGTTAGATTTTCTATGCTATCATTCGGATGGTTTGCTAAAGAGTGTGAGAGCTTTTATGAGAATTTCTTGATGTAATCTACAATTTGATTAATAAATTACTGATGATGTTTGGTGGACTTAGCCCAGATTGATTGGGTGAACCATAATTCTTGTGTTTATGTGCTTGACAGGAGAAGAATGAAGCCAGAAAGCAACTATTCATTTCGAAGGCTGAAATACTATACTACTATCGAGGGCATTTCAAAATATTCAAACGATCCATTTCTTTGCATTAACCACGCCACTGGCACTTCTATTGATATAGATCAGATAGTTCGAAATCTAATAATGAAATATCCATAAAATGATTCTCCCGACAACTTTTGTTTTGCGAATTACATCCTTTGACGGGAGAAGAATGAAGTCAGAACGCAACTATTCATTTCGAAGGTTGAAATACCTAATATGAAATGCCATACTCCTGGTGGGATAAATCGCTGAATTCATATATTAGTTACCTATGCATATTCATATAGAGACTATACTACTATCGAGGGCATTAATTCCAGCCAGAGCTAGTTACTAGCACTATCATTTTTTGTAAATAGAGAGGAATTGCATAAATGAAAATATGTGATGCCTGTTGAAAGGTAGTTATAGGAGGACCATCCACATGTCTTGCGACTCACTGAGATAACTATGCTAACAACGATGCCCAACAGAGTGAAAAAAATTCATGAAATTTTAAAGATTCAAAAATGTAGACACGGAAGCTAAAAGCAGACATTAGGTGTATGAAATTTAAAAAAATTCAAAAAATTAGACGCGGGAGGAATAGGAGACATGGAACATTGAATTGTCGATGTACCATTTCTTTTTGGTTACAGATTAAGAGGCACGAAGTGCAGCTGGAAGCTCGGGAAAGGTAAATCGGATTGCTACCCTGGAAGCGGATACCAGTACAATTGGTGATGAATTGTCAGCTTAACAGAAATTGGAAAATCCTGATTGAATAACGATGTCAATGGACATGTATGACATATATAGGGATATCACGTCATCCGCGAAAATTCATAGTATAGAGTACTCCCATAGTATTTCGGCTCATGGGAGCATAGCAACAACCATGTTATAAATTCAAGGCCCTACCTATAACCAATAGGCCGAGATACGTAAAGGACATGCAAAATTTAAAAAAAAATTCTAACAAAATTCTTCACAAAGAATTTAATTAATCCATCATAAGGTTTCCATTTAAAATATAACAAATTAAGTGTTGCAACTCAATAATAATACGATGAAAACCGGGATGCGGGTGTTCAAAGCGCATTGAATAGGTATTAAGAGCATGCCACCCGGAGAAGACAGGGAGCAGGGAGCAGTTGATCAAGATGGAAGTGAAAGGTTTCATTGCCATTCAATGCAACTACCCGTCCCAAGGCAAGCCCTATTGTGATAATAGGATGGAGGATCCCGCCACCACAACATTCTCCCTAGTTCATATTTGGTTGCATGCTCAGAGCGTGAGGTCTGGTCTATGGAGGAATGAGGAAGGTGGCTATGGTAAGAACAGGCCTTCCCTTGTAGTTTCG
>APFE031619967.1:92071-105320 GCA_000404065.3 Pinus taeda | reverse complement strand
TCCCCTTGAAGCCAAAACAACTCTGATACCAAATGTAGGTTTTAACCCCATACAAAAATTACCTGCATAAAAATTCTAAATCACAGGAAAAATAAAAATGCAAGAGCATAACACATAAAACACATATACACATTGATTTCCCACTGGATCTCAAAACCGAGACTACCAGCTTTTTTTTTCATTATATTCCTTTCAATGTTACAATACATATTTATACATGTCGAAGAATCCAATACCATGGACCAAAAAACCATCGCGTCCAAAACCATGGACAAAAAACTATAGGTAGGTTCACCCAACCTAATATAGGGCCCAAAAAAAAAAATTCTCGGGGCGCTACCCTGAACCCTGTAGAGGGGGGCTACCCGTCCCCCTCAAACCCCCCCTATGACCCCCCCTGCTACGTAATCGGCGCAACGAAGGGGGGGCTCCGCCCCCCCTATAACCGCCCAATTCACTACGTAGGTTAGTCGTGGAATGAATATAACACAACCCAACACTCCACGCAGTTACTAACTCCCAATCAATTACTCGCCGAAGATTAATATGGTTAGACAGAGGCTCCTTTTGTTGTGTAGCCTAGAGATCCCACCACACAACGCTCCATGTTTTTGCCAAAAGTTGTGTCATTTTCATTATACCTTTTATGCATTTTATAGTATTTTTCAAGTTTCTACGAGGCTCCTTTTTTGTGTATCCTATAGATCCCACCACACAACACTCCATGTTTTTACTAAACATTGTGTCTAGTGAGTAAAATTTTTCATTACACCTTTTGTGCATTTTTACAGTATATTTCAAGTTTCTACCTATCCCCTAGTGTATGGGTTTCTAATTGAGAGCTCCTGTGGTTAAAATATGTACCTTGTAAAACAAAGTTTCATGGTTAAAATGTGTAGCTTGCCACATTTTTTGAACACATAAAATTTTAATATTATACATTACCAGATTTAACGCATAAGATTTTTTGCACATGTATTCGACACAGGGAATCAATATATTTTCCTGTAAAACTTATTGGTAGGTAAAACTATCTATAACAAAGGTTTGCATTGATTGGCATGATCAACAGAGGAGGAATATTTGCTCTATGGAATATTATTGTCATAATTTTCTTCCATTTCTCTGCATTCCTCTTCAACAGAAGAATAGCTTAAGAGCTTCTCGCAATCCAAGAGATTTAACAAGGGAAAATTATCCTTGCATACATGTGGTGATTAGAGGATTCCTAAAACCCGTGTTCGAGAAGGTGAATTTTTGACGAGGAATTCATCCAATAGAGGGATTTGAGATGGTGTCTGCAAGGAGAGAAATGGTGGTCCACTGTGGCCTATTAAACGAGCAAGCTCGTATCTTCCCTTCCCTTTAACGAGGACCAACCATAAGTGTTCTCATTTACATGTTTTTTAATTCTCAGTTTTGATCCCTGTGTATCAGTGAATTTTTGTTTGTTTATTTTCCTAGAGATTTAACCGTTCAACTTTCTCATGGAAATGGTTGCTATATATAAAGAGCAATTTCTTCAAGATATGACACATTACCTATAGAATTTGGCTCTCTCTTATAAAGAGACAAATAATATTTATAAAAAAAAAATAATATTAATTAAATAACCATTAAATTAAATAATGTTATATGATATTTAATATATAATAAGAATGGTGTACCACAAATATATATTATATTAGAATAAAGTTATAATATAAAAAAAATTATGTTACAGTGAAGTTATAATAATTATATAACAACATAATAATAGAATTGTGATTAAATTATTTTCTAAAATATGGTTATACATTAAATTATGGGTAAATTATTTTTTTTAAACAAGAAAATGCATGAAATCAATTAAATGCCTGGATGCATTTGCTAATAGAACTTCACATAAACACCTAACATGTGTAAAAAAATATTAGCAGGTCCACAAATATGCACACACAACAACCAATGAAAAGAAATCCAGCAATCGGGCTTAAGAAAACCACCAAGTCCGTGTCTACTCATTAAATGAAAATATGTACACACCACATTAAATAGAAAGCAATCCAGCAATTGTGTGTAAGAAAACCACCAAATCCGTGCCTACTCACTAAACGAATAACGTTTAAATTTATTATCATTATCTTCATCTTTAAATTTATTAGTTTATTTTATTCAATGAACCACAAGAGCGCAAGATTCTATGGTTAATGGTTATTAAATAAATATATGAAAAACTTTTGTTATTCGTTTTTATTTTTGTTCTTAATGCCGCAAAGTGTTATGCCTAAATTGTGTGCGAACTCATTGTTCGTAAAAGTTTAATAATTATAAATTTTTATTTATGTTCTTAATGCATCATTTAAATAGTAACTGTTCACAAAAGTTAATAAATTATTAATAATTATAAATTTGCAAAAGTTATTACCATTTGTAAATCATTAATAGTTATAACTTTTTACTTCTGTTCTTAATGCCATAAGAAAAAGTTTAAATTGTAGGCAAACTCACCGTTAACAAAGTTTATTAATTTGTAAATTATTAATAATTATAGATTTGCAACAGTTATTACTATTTTCAAATCATGGAAACAAACATTTAAATTTTAGGCGAACTCACTATTGCAAAGGTTATTACTATTTCTAAACCATTAATAATTATAAAATTTTAAGTTATTACTATGCGTAAATCATTAATAATTATAAATGTTCACTTCTGTTTTTAATTCCAATGCAAACAAACATTGCAAGCATGTTATATGACGTTGTTGAATATGTAAAGATTAATTAGAAAAAAGTTTGAGTATGTAGTTTGTTTTTGCTTTTCAATTTTTATACATTTACATATCTTTATGTTTCGAAATTACCTCTTTTGGTTAAACTATTCAAAATCTAGTTTGTACATGATGATATTGAATGTATGATAGATGAGGTTGTTGAATATGTGAAGATCTTTTAGAAAAAAGTCCAAGTATGCAGTTTGTTCTTATTTTTAAATTTTTATACATGTGAAATTTAAAAATAAAATAATCACAAAAAATTACCTAATGGGTAGGAGGACTTCTCAAATTTAGCCCCTAATGGGTAGGGGGACCTGTCACCCCTCGATGGATGTAGTGATGGATGGGTGGATTAATAGAGACTATCTATTATTTTCATGTGAGAGAAATTATGAATATAATTTACAGAAGTTAGATGAAATTAGTAAATGTAAATATTAAAATTCATGTGAAGGGAAATTTTAAAATAAGATAATCATAAAAAAATTGCCTAATGAGTAGGGGTACCCATCAAATTTAACCCCTGGATGGATGGAACGATGGATGGATGGATCAAATATCGAAGATGGGTAAAAGTACGAAGGAAATGGGAGGGATAGGACTGAAGCAAGGGGAAGAATGACCTACAACATGGTTTCTATATAAGATAAATGAGAGACAATTCATTTTGGTTGAGTGAAAATTTGGGGATAGAAGGGCAATGGAACTTCAAAGTCACACTGGATGGAAAAAAGACTTAGAACCGTAATATGTTAATGGAGGGGTAAAACAATCTTATTATGGAGTTTCAAATCAGTTGGCCCATTAAAATTAACAAGTTATTTAAATACTCTACAGCTGGGTTGTGATGTATTCACAGATTAGAATTCATTCATATCAGTCCAAATGAAATATGGGGATATAATATGATTATTGATTTAAACCCTCTCAACATATCAATCTCAGTTTTGAAGTTTCCAATTTGTTATCCTCATTAATATTAACAAGGATTCAAAACCTTCCAACTTAGTTAACATGGGTATGTGATAATGAATATAAATCGTGCAAAATTTGAAGGATACAACAACTTTTTTCTTTGGGTGAATTAAACCCATATTTAAAAGGGACAACAAGGTTTGAAAATAGTTGCTTAACTCTGTGTTAACTTCTTGAAAGGAGACTTAGTAACAAACACTGCATGCAATGGGTTGCTACAACAATAACATTGGTCACTTTATCGGCCTCTTTTGGGAGTTTTAATCGGATTGGGATTTTATTCTTCTTAATATACATAGTTTCTCTCATGCAAGGAGGCCACAAACCATTTTTAGAAGCATTCGATGCAAATCAGTTTGAAGACGATTACATCGTAGATGGGGTCTGGGATTTGGCATTCTCGTCGTGACCACGGAAATAGCCTTATTTATCTTCTTTTGTGGGACAATATTTCACCGATATAAAATACCATGTAGTAGTCCTCTCCCTCGATTTATCCATGTCTTTGTTGTAATGTTTCACAAGTGGAATGCTTCTACTTCTCATAAGAAAAAAAGAAAGTAGTTGTTGATGCAGAAATTGAAGTTTTGCAGGTTGGGTAAAGAAGACAATATTTTCCTACTAATTAGTTTAGTTAAGCTCTCATTGGGCATGGCTACTTTGAAAATTGAATTTAATGGAGTCGCAGTTGCTTTCCCATGTGGCATAGTAATTTTTGAAACTCTTGGTGGTTGAAATAATCATATCGTGGGTTTCCCATGTGGCATGGTAATTTCTAAAACTCTTGGTGGTTGAAATAATCATATTGTGGGATGAGATGTACTCAAAATTTATAGTTTGGCAATATAGCATATAATATCTCTACATCCTCTAGGGCAAGGAGGCCACAAACCCTCTTTAGAAGCATTCGATGCAGATCATTTTGAAGAGGATTACACTATAGATGTGGTCAAGGATTTGGCATTCCCATCGTGACGATGGAAATAGCCTTGTTTATTTTCTTGTGTGGGACGAGATTTTACCAACATAAAATACTTTGTGGAAGTGCTCTCACTCGATTTATCAATGTCTTTGTTGCAATGTTTCACAAGCGAAATGCTTCTAATTCTTATGAAGACAAAATAAAGGAGTTGTCGATGCAGAAATGGAAGTTTTGCAACTTGCGTCTGATTAGTTTACTTAAGCTCTCATTGGTAACGATTACTTTGCAAATTGAATTTATTGGAGTGGCAGTTGCTTTCCCATGTGGCATGGTAATTTACGAAGCTCTTGGTGATTGAAATAATAATATTATAGGATGTGGTGTACTTGAAATTTATATTTTGACAATATAGCATATAATATCTCTACATGCTCACAACAAATGAAATAAGTCTTTAAGTTCTATTTTTCTTTTATTTTAGTTTTCTTATTTTTGCTTTTTTTCCCTATTTTTGTTAAGTCATTTAAAATTGATATGTACATTATCTTTCAAGGAACAAATAGTATCTCCATTTTAGTTTTCTTATTTTTGCCTTTTTTTTTCCCTATTTTTGTTAAGTCATTTAAAATTGATATGTACATTATATTTCAAGGAACAAATAGTATCTCCAGAAGAATCTTTACTCACGTTACTGCAATTTATCAAATGCACTTCAAAGAAATCTCTCAACAAAATTATTTCAAATGCACTTCAAAGAAATCTCTCAACAAAATTATTTTTATATAAGTTTCAGAAAATATAAGTGATAAAAGAGATAGAACATGGACATCCTCATATCAAGGAATATGTAAAATGCCGCCTCATAGATCAATTGCACTTCAAAGAAAACTCTCAACAAAATTATTTTCATATAACTTTCAGCAAATAGAAGTGATCAAAGAGAGAAAACAGGGACATCATCATATCAAAGAATATGTGACTTGGAGCCTCCAAGATCAATTGCAATTGAAGCTACTGCCATAAATGTCATTCTAGTAAGAAAACAAAGAACCATTCCAAACATTGCATTCATTTTCCCAAATTCTATAAGTGAAGGTTTAAAAGCCATGAATAAATGTGTCATCCAAATTTTTTTGTGATTAGTTTAGCTTTGCATGTCTTCATGAAGAAAAACTGAGAAGAGATAGAATTATGTGATATATTGTCCATGACATGCTAGAAATTGTGCTAATAAATATGTGGAAGATGTACATGGTCATTTTGTGATCAACTGCAATTGAAGCAACTGTCATAAGTAAGAAAACAAAAAACCATTCCAAAGATTGCATTCATTTTTTCGAAATGCTATAAGTCAAGATTTAGAAGCCATGAATAAACCTGTCACTAAGCACACTAATATAACATGTTAGATCATACATGCTTTACATAAAGAAAAACAATTAAAAGTTAACAACCACTTGCCATCAAATCATACACATCCCATCATGAAAATATGTTGAAGTGTATGTCAGTCATAAAAAATTGAAAAGTATGAATTGTTTTAGAATTAACAACCATAAAACTATGAGAACAACACAAAACAAATTTCTCTCTCACACATCCATAAGTAAATGACCAAAAAGAGAGAACCTAACACTATGTATACTCTTGCCATATTAATGATGTAATTCATGAGACCCCCTATTTAACTAAGATCCAAAATTCTACTTACACTTATTAGGAACATTCGATGACGCTTTCATTGTCATCATAAACGAGTAACAATTTAATGTTACTCTTTCCTACACCACTACCTCAAAGACATCTAGTACGAGCAACAATTTAATGTTACTCTTTCCTACACCACTACCTCAAAGACATCTAGTACAATTGCTAGTAAGTAGTAAAACAAAACTTTATTTAGAGGATAACGAATCCCTAGATTTGTCAACAAGCTCCATATCGAGTCACGTATTCGAAACACTCATCTTAATGTAATTGAATAATCAAAGGGATTCGATTATAAGTATTATAATATATTATTTAGATATCAAATGCAAGTCATTTAAATTTAATGAATGCATGTGATATGCTAAATCCACACAAATTTCAACGTTATCGTTCGATGTTAAAATTATTTAACTACATATACATAAAAAAAAAATATACAACTGTGGAATGTGTTAGAGTCGTCAAAGAGATTACACCTGTTTTGTTAAGAAACAATAAATACAGTGACCGAACATAATGCTTACATTTAGAATGTCTTGAAAAATGTTTTGATCTTTGGTTGAGATTTTATAATGTCTTCGATTTTATCTCATTAATGTTGAGATTAGTAGTAAAAATGGTAGCGTTGAATTGTAATTTTAAATGAGGTAGTTTAGATAATTAAAAACACAAAGGAAATTTCAAAATATTAATCTTCATTATAAGATTTAATAATAAAATTCACATCATAAATAACTACAATTTTTTTTAAATCATATTACTTCAAAAAAGCAAAAATAAGAAAAACCAAGAATAATACTCATTACTTAGAATATTTCGGTATATGTAAAAAGATAGTTTGGCATATTCGAATAGTGGAATGTTTGATAAGTTTAAAGGTAAATAGAAATGACTAGCAGTTTCTGGAGCTAAATTCTACTAAATTCTATTCAAGATTGCAATGTTTCTGAGTTTAAAGGTAAATAGAAAGGGCTAGCACTTTCTGGAGCTAAATTGCATCCTTATTGCAAGTCAATGAACCATTGACCCGCTGCAAAATAAAAAATTGAATTGAATTCCGTGAAATTAGTAACACGGTGAAGAGGGATGGTATAGTGGATCAGGCTAGTACATTCAATTCACGGTAGAAATGTTGTATTTCAAACCTAGAACCATGTTTTTATCATTCTACTGGAAAACAAAGAATAAAATGCATGAACCATTTATAATGGGTTTGAACTGGGTCTTGGTAGAGCGATAGACATATTTTACTTCTCTCCCATAAACCTAATGCCTATTGCTTTAGCTTCAGGTGGCAATATGTCATGATAAGGCCTATTGCTATAGCTTCAGGTGGCATCCGTTAATGTGGAAATATGTCATAATTGTACTATTAAAGGATGTCCGGACTCAAGATTTTATTTGAATAGTTTTTTCCAGAAATTTCAAAAGAGATGGATAATGAAAGACTAACCGGTGTTAGAGTGTCATCAAACATTAATGGGGTTTGTAAATCATCTTTCCATTGGACTGTATTGGCACTGTAATTGTCTAACATATTTTAGATTTCAGAGGTTTTTTGGTATGGAATCTTTTCTCTGAAGTATTCAGATATTTTTTACTTTAGATTTCTGTAAATGTAACCTCTTTTGTTAGAAGAAAGAAAATTTGCGTTGTTTTTCTCTTTTCCAAATAAAAAGACATGCAAAGACACTCAAGAAAGCATACAAAAGCAATCCCAAAGACACCCAAGAAAGCATACAAAAGCAATCCCATCTTTACACTTTATTCCAGTCACAAACCGGGTATAATTATAAAAAAAATTCCTCACGTTCCCAGTGAAATCTCTCTATTTACCTAATTAAACTACATGGCTTCCTTATCTACGTTATATGATACGCTCTGCCCGCTTCTCCGAACCCCCCTCTATTTGGCTAATTAAACTGCATGGCGCCCGCTTCTCCGAAGCCCCCTCCATTTAGCTAATTAAACTACATGGCTTCCTTATCTACGTTATATAATACGATCTGCCCGCCTTTTCGAACACCCCCATCCATTCATCCCAAGCATCCCAGTTCACGCTACCGATAAGACCAGCTAGCCAACCTGTCTCTAACTCATCACCTCTGGCTCGCTACCTATCACAGTAGGAACAGGAGAAAATTGACTACCCTTTTACCCCTTATCATGGATGGCTCTTCCATCGTTCTAGCTAAATTAAAATGCGAAATTCATTGCAGTCTGACAACTCGAGGCCCTTTCAATATTTAAAAGTGTTGAAACTTGAAACCACCTCAACCATAGTTGATACCTTCGATCCCCCGGCTGAAATTGGAATAATTTTTCTTTAAGAACAATACCACAAATACATTAATGAATATTAACTTCATTTCCAGTAATATAGACCACCAAAGTTAAAAATATTATATACCTGCAGATAGATTTGAAAGACATAGGGATGTACATGGTAGGGAATGATTTCATATGGAAATGCGTATATTATTGTGCTCAGATGGTGATCCTGCAAAAGACCGTTGTTGCCTGGAAAGCTGAGTTTCGATGCTCCAACCATCGTTAAATGTTGTCTGGAAAGATGAGTTTCGTTGCTCCAATACCCAATAACATGGAAGCTTTTACACATCCTGCAATTAAACTACCCCACTTAATCTTTGTAAATGAATAGTGGTTGAACAATCTGTCTTCAATGTAATGGAGAATGCATTGGAATGGAGAATGGTAAGAGGGCTGTCGAATGGAGAATGGCAAAAGGGGAAAGAGGGCTGGAATGAAGAGAGATGGCAACAACCGTAAACTCAACTGTGACATGTGTAAGTTGGATAAATTTGAATTTATTTTTTATTTTTATTTTTTTTTTCATAAAATAATTTTTCTAATGCATAAAATCACTTGTAGAATTGAGGTTTCTGTAATCCATTATAATTAAAGAAGAGCTTCGGCGTAAACCACATGAAAAAGACCTTTGTCAATTCGTGTCAAACCAACTAGTGTGGTTCATTGTCCGGACAAGTTGAAGATACAGATCCAGTTTAGTGTGTTAAATAGTCTAACCAAAGACTCAAACGGCTAAAAAAACTAACGGCTACTTTTCAACTCTAGGACTCCAGTCAAACTTCCTTTAACTAATTTAATATTAAATTACTATTAGGTAAAAAATTAAACAGATCAATGGTTAGTTTATTAAAACTAATCCATTTTTTTATTTAAATTGTTAATCCATTATATATATATATATATATATATATATATATATATATATATATATAAGAGGAGGGGCCCTGGAGATTGAAAAAATGAAGAAAAATCTTAATAGGGATGATGGCCGGAAGATCAGCAGATGCTGGGTCCCAGCCCTGTCCTCCTAGCCTCCGCGGTCACTTCTTGGTAAGGTTGGTAAGGTCTCAGTGTTTCTTGTTTCCTTCCCTTAGGGGTTGTTTCCCCTGGTTTGTTAAAATATTTTCCTGTTTCTCTCTTGTTTTGATTTGTTCCCCTTTTAATTATCGCCCTAATGGTATAATATAATCCCCTCTATTTCCCCTTTTTATTAGAAGAGTAATTTTTAGTTGTTTCCTACCATTAAAATTGTTTTATTTATAACCTAGCATATTATATATATTTAACCAAGTAATTAAAGATATTTTGAACTTTCCTTAGAATATAAGGTTTTTATTTATCTTATTAGCCTAAGATTTTTAAAATTATTTAATTAATTAATAAAATATGTATGTAACGAGTCAATATTAATTTTCATTTTTTCATTTTTTTTATTAAAATTTTTTTGTTCTGTTAGTTCTAAGTAAATTTTAAACTAACCTTGATAAAATGTAAGGGAAATTTTTATATATTAGTTTTATTTATATATTTATCTAGTAATTTATATAATATTAATAAAATATATTAGAATGTTAGGTATTGGAAAAAAAAAAAGAATATATATATATATATATATATATATATATATAATATTTTAAATAAATAAATGGTTTAGTTTGATAACTAACAATTGATCTATTATTTAATTTTTACCTAGTTTAAATATAAATTATTCTTATCTAATAAATTATAATATTTTAACTAAGCATCAAAATATATGGTATATTAGGAGATTAGGTATTAGAAAATATATATATATATATATATATATATATATATATATATATATAATATATATAATATATATATATATATAATAAATAAATTAATTAAATAAATAAATGGATTATTTTCTTATTAGGTATTTAAAATATTATAGTATATTAGATATGAGGTATAAAAAATATTAATATTTATATATTTATATATTTATATATAATGGATTAACAATTTAAATAAATAAATGGATTAGTTTTAATAAACTAATCATTGATTTGTTTAATTTTTTACCGGGTTAACTTAGCTCCATAAATATAATAGTAATTTAATATTAAATTAGTTAAAGGAAGTTTGACTGGAGTCTGGAGTTGAAAAGTAGTCGTTAGTCTTTTTAGCCGTTTGAGTTATAACACGCTGAACTGCCGTTTGAGTTATAACACGCTGAACTGGATCTGTATCTTCAACTTGTCCTGACTATGAATCACACTAGTTAGTTCCAAACGTGTCGACAAAGGTCTTTTTCATGTGATTTACGCCGAACCTCTTCTTATAAAATCACTTGTGCCATTTTTTATTTTTAACCTTTCGATAAATTAGCATACTCTCATTAATATTATCACATCTGAGCCAGAGCTAAAATAACTTGCCCGATGGATAATAAATGAACCCACTCCCGATGGATAATAAATGAACCTACTCTCACTGAAATCATCACATCCGGACAAGAGCGCTTGAAAAACATTGCGTAAAATAACTCGGCCAATGCATAATTAATTAACTTACCCTCACTGAAATCATCACATCGAGGCAAGAGCGCTTGAAAACCATTGCACAAAATAACTTGCCCGAAGCATAAATCACAAAACATTGCACAAAATAACTTGCCCGAAGCATAAATCACTTGCTTCACGTTTGTTTTGAAAACCTTAGGATAAAATAACTTACTCTCACTAAAATCACATCGCGGCAAGAGATGCTTGTAATAAGAGGGTAAAGTTTAAAATTGGGTCAATAAGAGGGTAAATTCTAAAGTTGGGTTAAAGCTTCTTTCATCCCAATTGAATACTTGTAATAAGAAAGTGAATTCTAAAATTTGGTTAAAATTTCTTGCATCCAAATTGGGGACAATAAACTTTTGTTAAACACTCTAAATTTACAATGAAGGGAAGAATTAGTAGCAAATCAACACTCTAACGAAAGCTATAGTCCCTGTTGTGCCATAAGCAGGGACTAATAAGTATTTGTATACATCACATACAAAATAGAACCAAACAATTTACACAGGACAGTTTATGGTGTTTAGTGTTCATAAGTGTTATGGTCCAACCCTAAACAGGATGGATCTTGTTTATTTATATCTGAGAGCGGCTCCAGCCACAATGACATTTTTAATTTCTCTTTTATATTTATGATTTGTAACATCAGTGAAATATCACAAAGACGTTTTAAATCGAGGATAGGTGTTCTATTACACTTTCATATATTTAAAATAACAAACCACTTAACCGCAGCAATCTTGTATATATAAAATGGTAACGGTTATCAACTTCAATAGCGCTTAATTTTTTCTTAAATCTTTTCCGCTTCCTCTGCGATTCGTGGTCGTTTTATTGCCGCTTGTTGCATCTCCGTGCACTGTTTTATATGTTTCAATCATCAATAGCACTAACAGGGTGGTCAACCTCCTCATTTCTTATTTTGAAAGAAGCAGGACACACTGGATGTCCAAGTGCATTGACTTCCACAAAATCGATCGCCTTGTACCCAGTTTTTATTTTTAAGAAAGCAGCAGCCATGGGGGCACCAAGTGCATTGGCTTCAGCGAAATCTCTGGTACTAAAGTTTTCTCTAGGGTTCAACACAAAATTGAGAGGTTCGTTTGGTTTGAACAATGTGAGAACTATCATTCTGGTACCCATTGGTCTTGGAGATTCATAGTCAACCACATCCTGCCGGAGCCTTCTTCCTGTTGTGGCATCAAAAAGAAAGATATTGATAGTTACAGTTGTCGTTACAAGGGATTCAGTTGTTCAATTTCGGGTCTAAAGAATGAAGAAGAGTCATGTTACCTCCACGTTGGCTGATGGTAGCGAAATCCGTAGTCATCCTGTACAATGTAAAAATAATACAGTTATTAGGAAATTCTATAAAGGGTTTCGGTAAAATAGATCTATCAGAAATTTGATCAGAGTTGCAGATGATTACAACATACCAGTGCAAATATTCGCCCCTGGGACCGTCTGGATGCGTCATAATCTGATTATAAATGTATGAGAATAGTAAAATTCTAATTTCAATTGGAGCAAATATAACTAAATAAGTATCGGGGAATAACAATGAAGAAATACCAATTGGGTTCACCAGTGTTAATAATGTGAGATTCTTGAAGGATTCCCTTAAACCCGGACGATCTGGATCGATATTGAACCCAATATAATGTGGGCTTTCTCGCAAATCACCAGGCAATACTTCATCACCTGAGCTCGTATGTCTATCGTCGTAGAATAGATGAAAAATTAACTGCCCATTGAAATCGTCGACGATGCTTACGATAACTCAAGTTTCCACCAACTCCTTTATCTGCTCCATTATTTGGTAAACGTAACGCATCACCACCTGCAAACAAGAAGGATGGAGTAGGCTTCTAAATCTCAAGAAAACTCCCAACGGATACTTATAGCATTGTGGTGCTAGGGGATAAAAAGGAGAGAGGACGTGGTTCTGGAGAGTCTGATGGGCGGAAGCCTAGCGCAACTAAGTGATATTTGACATGATCACGGAAATTATATAATTTC